>JAMPIV010008838.1:0-96609 GCA_024509875.1 Oreohelix idahoensis
CCCCCCCCCCCCCAACCCCCCCCCCCGCCCCCCCCCTCCTCCCCCCCCCCCCCCCACCCCCCCCCTACCCCCCCCACTCCCCCCCACCCCACCCCCAAAACAAAAAACCAAAAAAAAAAACGACACACAGAAAGAAATTGAAACTTGAGACAGAAGTGAAAATGGCTGAGAAGAATGCGAAAGACCGTTGGTGTGATGACACGTGACAGGAGAACGTAAACATTTATATGTTTGTTTAAACATTTGATTTTTCTTGTGAGGCAGGAGCGGATTCATATTAAACGAGTAATGTCCTAAATTAATGAGTTATATTTTCTTATTCAGATACCAACATGGTATATTTAGGCTACATCTTTTCTCACCCTCAGATTCTGAAAAGGGCATTATGCGATAGGTCAGTATCAACAAAGCCCCTTTATAAATGCGCTGAGAAGATGCTGACACTTTATCTGACAAAATCATTACTAGTCTCGCGAAAGGAAGGTTCCTACAGTAAGTATCGGTATGCTAGCAGTTTAGGCAGTCAGGTGATCGCTGTAGCCGTTGCTGTTGCTTCGCGTTGTCGTGGACTGGAGGACTCCTGATGAGCTTGTCGTATCTTTTTTGCAGCCAATGCCCAGAGTTGAGAATCTCATTTTAATTTATCCAATTATGACAGATCTAGGCTTTTCCTTGGTTGATTTTTCACCATTCGAAGCTTTTCTAAATTAAATGAGTCAAAGCCTTTTGCCCCTGCGTCTGAGAATAGAAGGACTGAAATCGTAATGACAATAGTCACAAATGTGATAATTTGATGACAAGAAACAGGCAAGTGCCAGTCTCTGAACAATAGTTGAGGAAAGAAGAACGCTTGGCACATGGAGTTAGAACACAATTGAGGAAACCTGTTGATAGCATTACAAGGCACTATAGTCCTTGATTCTGGAATTCACAACGCGATAAGAGAGGACAAGAGGTTAGTACGACCCAAAAAAACAATGGCGAAGAGACTCGGATACAGAGGTGAAATGATATAGGAAACCATTGGAAAGAACTTAAGCGGATTGGCACAGCCGACAGTAAGACATTCGGCTTCGCGTGATTTGTTTGAACGGCCTCTTATATCCGCTTGGGGAAGGCTCAACCCCCCCCCATCACCCCCCCCTTATCCCCTTACCCCCCCCCCCCTTCCCCACCCCTTTTGGGAGCTAAAAGGTATTCGAATATGAAATGCCCACAAGTTGAAGAATCCTTTGCTTCTTATCAAATATGCCAGATCTAGGCTTTATTCTTGGTCTGACTTTATTCCCATTCCGAAGTGTTTCTAATTCATAAGCTCTTTTCTCTTGTCCCGCGTATTCTATCCGCGCAAGGCATAGATTTAAAGGATCCTACATATGGTTTAAAGCTGCCCGAAGGAGTGGGGTGTGGCACCCATTGTGCATTTGCCCGTTCACAATTTTAACTCCCTTAGGTCATCTGGCAACCAGTGAACTAAGGGCTTTAAGATTTGAAACATCCTTACATCGCATCAATATCAATTTTTAAATGAATAGTGCTTGAAAACGGATTTAGAATACATCGTAGATTCATGCAGAATATCTATTGCATATTCTTTCATCTATAAACTATGTGACCAGTATGGCCGAGTAATTCAATGGTCGATGTAAAACGTGATCTTACAACTCGGAGGTCCACAGGATGTGCATAGCCACTGCGCCGTGCTCAGATAATCGAGCCGGCTAAGATCAAAGAAGAAAGAACTTCGCTAATCCGTGCAGTTGTCTTATGTCGTTTTCGTGCTTTCTTGCTAACCAGACGGAGAACACAGATATAACGTACTCAATCTCGTTGAGCTGTCATTGTGGATTTCCGATACCGTTAAACTGGCATGTTTATATGTTTCTTGCGTCACCACCTCATGCAGAGGTTATACGTGGGTTCCTTAGGCATCAAAACCTGGGGTAGCTCCGCACTCCCGGTCTAACCAGCTGTAAGTATGCGGTACCTGACTCGTCGCTTCTTGAGTCTTAGGAAATAGCTCAAGGAGTCGGAAGTGAATCTGTCACCCCCACCTCAGAAAGCTAGACCTGAGTATGGTGTGAAATCTCTAACTTCATTCTCCCATTACAGCAGTATGTGCTGTGCCGAGCGACCATCCTTACTCCTTTTATTACGTTTATGCCTTCATATTATTATGTTATCAATAAGACGTGTCCCTAAAGAAATTGTTAGGTGATGAGAGGGCAATTGCGCTAAACTTGCTGACCATGTAAAAAGACATATACTACGTCTTACATGTAAAATGTAAGTCCCGTTCGGCAGATACTGCCATTAGGCGGAATGCATGCTGTTAGCAGACTTCAGCCTTAACCAGGTGTGAACAATACTTGCCCAATCTTCTCTTTCATTTTTTTTATTATTTACGGACATCGTTTTTTTTTTTTCATCCTCAATGCCTATGATTGCAATAGTCCTTGGGAAGATTGTTCATGGCGAGAAATTTCTCCCTAGCATTCAAGTACTTTTCTCTCGCTATTTTTAGTTAACGACGTCATTGTTGTACCCAATGACGCTCTGGTAGCTCAGGAACCTACTGTTTTAATTTAAAGACTGCCCTCCCCCCCCCCCCCCCCCCCCCACCCCCCCCCCCCCCCCCCCCCCCCCCCCCCCCCCCTATCTTAAAGCTGCCATAAAACCAGTTTATGCCCACTATTAGAAGACCCCCACCGTGTACTGTTAACGTGCTTATTGAATTGGGAGCGTTTATGTGACGCTAATGTCACCTGACTAGACGCCTATAGCAGATCACCGTTAACGTCAAGCGGGAAATGTCCCGCCACTAAAAGTGCGCCAAACACGAGCAGACTTCACTTAGCCCCCTGTCGAACTCCTTGAGGACAGCTAAGGTCTACCCAATACTATCGGCGAATCTCTCGCCATAAACGCGATGAAGCCACGTTGCTTCTAACTTGCGGCGTTAAGCGACATCTTTTGTACGATAGGTAAGTGAAATCTCGACCACATTTGGAAATATAATGTGATCGAAATGTGTAGTACCTTGCAAATCGACGCTAAGAAGATTTGGTATGTGTTACTTTATTCATATTTTCTGCTTTTACCGCCATCACATCCAGGCATAGGTGAGCTCAGCCGGTAGTATTTTACTGATTCCCACGGGATATTGGTGTACATCGTTCATAATAATGTATAACGGGACCGGTATATAATATTTTAGCTATTAATGTTCCATATTATTATGAGTATTTTCGACCGACGTTGTTAGACTAACTCGGAAATGTAATATTAACGATCATGTTGACAGACCGTGACATATATTCCATCTATAATTATTCATATGACGAGGCGACCAGACCATGAAGTGCTCGTGTTAATGTTGTCAGATCAATTCTTAAACACGGGAATGTCCAATTCAACTTTTTTTTTTGTCTAAATTCATCATCAATTCGACATGACGATCTAGGCTAGATGGCCACAGAACATACGAATTACTTGTTCCGCCGACTATTTCTATGATATAATTGGGATGCGGTTGTAAACACAAAATGTCATTATCTGTAATAATTCAATAGGTGATTAAAGCCTGACGATTAAATTCAGTTCCTAAAGAATTATAATACTGCCCACTGGTGGGCAGAGAAGAGATATAATAAATAGGACAGGACAGGTGCGATGTGAAACTTGTAAATTCAAGATTAGTTGACTCTAGACAAAATGATGAGTTGTTTTAGTGACTGGATCTAATGAAATCTGACGCCGAGTTTTCAGGTGACGTGGGCAGAGGGACGGCTTCTAGGGAAATGACTGCTTTCTAGAAGCTGATAAAATTAATTGGAGCTGTCAGTATTTTGATCTTCATAATATGTTCGTATAGCTTTTATGCACGAACAGTCCAGAGTCTGTTAGCGCTAGTAATACCGAGTGACGATCGTAGCACTATAAGTATTAGGCAAATCTCGTAACCTCGTCAAGGACCTCCAACGCGGGGTCTAACGTCATGGTAGACCGAGAGAGAACTAACCGACACGTTCACCATATCATGCCCGGTAAGGGCTAGCGATTCGAAGATGGTATACTAAGTCCATACGTTCAAAGTATCGAAACTCATCCCTAATCAAATGTCCACAAAGTTTAGTCATCCATTATGATGTAAAGGAAACACGTCTGAATTGTGAGACACATAATACATACAGCATAACACTAATTCCCCATCGACAATACGGGTGGTTATCATTCACCATCTATAATTCCAACTTATTAGTTTTATTGCAATGTAAAGAAACCAATTGTAGGTTGTATATTACTAGGATCAAAGCCCCAAAAACCATTGTTTGCCTTTGGGGTTCTTCCATTATGATGTTGAAATATACCCCCTGTATGGTTGTTAAGTCTTATTCCCCTTCCCTTTAATAAGGGATGGGGGTGCCCCCCCGCCTCGTTAAAAATAATATAATTTATAGAATAAGAATAATGGGGATTGTAATGAGAAGGATGAGACCGTACTTCTATATCCTACCACACACACAACCCACAAAACCATCCATATCTAACTAAACTTCTCCCCTCCAAACCCTAACTTACCCAAATTCACTACTCCCCCCCCCCCCCCCCCCTCCCTCCCCCCCCCCCCCCCCCCATCACACACACCAACAACAACACACACACACCCCCCCCCCACACACACAACCCCCCCAACAACCCCCCCCAAACCCCCCCCCCACAATCTGGAAAAGCCCAGCAGGGATTCTCTTTGAGCCTAATGACTGTCCATCAGTCAGAAAATCTACTTTATTTCCTCTAAATAATTCTCTTATCCTTTAAACGCCTACGTGACATCTGGTGCTCTCCGAGTCCGCGCGATTTGAACCTCTAATGTCATTATCTATCCATACCTCAATGAGGAGGATCGTATATATAAAACCATTCATGTCATTACCGCTTCGTACCATTTTATAACACATGTCATTTTCACACCAGTGAGCCTTCTTAGAAAGACAGACCATAAAGACATTTCTTTTCTAGTAAATTCATGGCCACTGAATGGCTGACAGTCCCGGTGAATAAATTTATCTATACTGGTGTGTTTGGTATAATTAAGTATAGTCTATTGATTTTGTCATTCCATTTGAATTACCAGGACCGTTAAGATCTCCATAACTGTAGTTAATTTTATTCTACTCACGCCCAAGTCCGGCTCAAATAACGTTAAGTATTCTACTTGTTGGGCTTTTAGGGGGGGGGGGGGGGGGGGGGGGGATAAAAAAAAATGATCAAATCTATATTGGACAGGTGAGCACTAGCTATACTCAGTAGTGTGCCGATCTTATATAATGACCATTTTCTTATCAGAAAAAGAACGCTTGGACTGAATATGTTAAGCATTATCGTGCAGCAGACACTAAAGACCATAAGGGGCACGCGCCGGTCGGAAGATCTTAGGAATCATAGTGGGCTGTGGACCATTGCAAAGAATATTATGTGTCAGACCAGTGTTGAGAACATGATAAGTTTATACCGCTCGAGAATCAGCGAGAATGCTTAAAGAAGAAGATGCGAATACATAAGATTAGCAGGGACAATCGAGTAGAGGTAGCGATAAAGCTGATAGACGCTAGATGAAAGAAGCAGGAGAGGTGTTGAGCTCGCAGCATTGCCCAATGTAAGATGCATAGCAGTTAGATGAATGAATGCAGCCCTGTGATCAACGTAGCTCAAAGGGACGTTGCAACCAGTCGCCGCAGGTCGCGACAGCCGCATCTACCTCTCTCCAGCGAAAACAAAATCGCCACGGTCAGGATGATATGCTCTTCCTCTGCACGCAGGGGGTCAGACACAGGACCGTTTAGCCTTCCCCTGCAATCACTGTTGCAACTTTCGCGGACTCTGAAGTTTCTTAATTCGCTAGCTTTTCTCGCGATTAGAACAAGCATCGACTTCACCTGAATCGACTAGGGTATACTGGACTCAGACAAATAATGAGACTAGTGTTGCCAACGACGTTTGGTTTGGAGAAGAGCAAATGGAACCTGAAACTGTCGCAAGGGCTTAGAGGAACTGCTTATGACGTGTATAGCAAGCTTCCTCCAGGTTTACAGGATGACTACGACTCTTTGAAAAAGGCACTATTGGTTCGTTATGAGCTACATGCTGACACCTATAGGAAGAGGTTCCGTAACTCTAGGAGGGAAAGTCGGAGAGTAAACTTTGTCTCAGTTTGCTGCGGAGAGTTGGATTCCTACGTGGTTAAGAAGTGGGGGTGCCCTAGAGGTAATTTTACTCATGATTGTGCGGAAGGCCTGAAGCGAATTTTTCATGGAGTCGATTGATTTGAACAACTGAAGGACACCATGACTTCCGACATGAGAAGATTCCTGACAGAGAATGGGGCCAGCACTAATTTAGAATCCATAGTCCAGTTAAGCGGAACGATATCAGGCAAGCACTATCAATAAGTGAATCCACCACCCAGGACACGGAAAAACAACCAGATTTACGTAACCTAGGACTAGATCAGAGCCTATGCTCAGAGTCACACATGGGACCCCCAAGTGAGAAGTGAAACCACCGTACATACTAACTTCAAAAAGCATGACAAGGCCAGGACTTACAAGACTACTCAGATGATCTAATTTCCAGCAGCCAGAGAGGCAAGTGGGAAAAATGGTGTAAGCAGCTGTAGAACTCATCTACCCACAATACGCAGGAGTGCAACCGGAAGAAAACCACCCTCATCATGCTCGCCTGCTAGTTACAGTAATAATTGGACGTGCGCAGAGGGAGGAAATGGTACGCCCGGAAGAAACCTTCTGACGACTAAACCCTCGACATCCCCCGGCGGACAGTATTCCGTTTGAGACCAGGTTCCTTACGCTAATATTACTCAATGAGGGTGACCCTGCCTTTTAAATGATGACAGGCGCCATTGGGCATATCTGAGTGGTACGTGTGCAGTATTTGTCTGGTTGTGCGATTGCCCCTAGTTTCAAGCGCTGTACACAGAAGACAGAAAGCACCATAGATTAGAAATACAAACGGATCCTAACTAAGATGAGTGCCGCGCCGTATGGCGTTGTTGCGCATCAGCCAAGATTAGATTTAAGGTCAAATCCAAAATATGTGACTTGGGGAAATCCGTTGGCAGGGGCGGATCTTTGGACGACCCCTATATTATCCCTTGATCTGTATGGCGCCTGTATGTATGTTTGTTTCTTGCGGAGAACCGCATTCACCCTGCTAGAGTTGATAGCGCCTGACACCTGACATAGGGCAGCACATGGCCAAACGAATAAACTTGATCGTTTGAATCCTCACACACCCAAACATCCTTCCATGAGGGAAATAAAAAATATGCACAAACGGAGGCATCTCAATCATCTAGCACCCAGCGGGGACATTAAAAACTCAGCCACACACATGTGGTTACGCAGAGACAGCACGACTCCTCTCCAAAAAAGTGGAAGTACTTCTTTTATCCAAGAAAAAGATAGGGCCCCACTCTGTTGCATCGGAAAGCAGGAAAGTGGAGGACAGGAACAATGGGCCAAACTCTGTTTTGAGTTCCATCAGCATACCGAGCTCCAGTCGTCTAGAAATGCGGCCATGGCCACTTTCCGTTTAAGTAGGCACACATGGCGCATTAATGTGCAACGTATTGAGCGTATTTCATGTATTATTTTAAAAAAAGTAAAATAAATTAAAACTTATTGGCCAAGTTGTATTCAACGCCGATATTCCAGGCGATGATACTGCCCCCCCCCCCCCCCTAAAATCATCCTGCTACCGCAGTGGCGAATGAGGGACAGCGCCGGAAACACTGTACGTACTCCCAGCCACTCATGGAGGAGAAATGCCAATGCTCGGGCCACACCCCTCGAAATGACGAAGCTAGGCGTGGTGGAATATTAGTGGCGGTCCACTTTACTCTTACAGCAAGAAGAGAAACCACGTTTTATTCATACCTTCACGTTCAGTGGATTGATGCATCCCATGTGTGGCACAGCCTAAGGCCCAATTGCCTATATGTCCCGCCTGAGATTCTATAGCGATGCTTGGCATGTGAGCTACTCTGTCTCACCAATATGTTATCTCGCCGCTAGGCCGTTTTCCTCCCCGACACAGATCCTGTTAGCAGATAATTGTTCCCAATTCCGAGGGTAAAACTCGACTCCGAGAGGAAGGTGTTTAGGATCAGTTTCATGGCCCGACATATCCGCTCCCAACCTCTCCCTCATACCACCTCCCAGGCAAGCTCAGGACAATAGGACCAGGTTGAGCGGTTTTAACGGGACTCCTATAATTTCCTTCCCTTCGGAAACTTGCGCAGGGAAATAACGCAGAGAGGCTCAGGGGGATCAGATACTGTACCCTGCAAGCATCACTATTTGCTAGTACCGCGACTGAGTACCACTCACAATTCTACTGGGATGGACCTCAACTGCCTACATACTGGTGTTTGGCTTTTACGACCGTACTAAAAAGGACCTTTAGATAGTGCACTTGCTGCATTTCCATCACATGGACCGATGATTATAAGACTGATGAGTACTTAGTCAATACAGTCCCTTTCTTGCATCCCAATAACTGTGAAGAGAGTTACACCAATACTCCTTAAAACAGGATGTGGGAACTAGGCAAATAGCACCAAAGCGAAAAATGTACATTGCCGCTGCCGTCGTCGTGTAAACCGATGGCGTCGTTACGTACACATGACGTATCTCCACGTTAGCAACTAGCGAAGGACTAGGAGCTAAGAAGTATTTTGTCGAGAAACAACGTATTATTATTCCCTGCCCTCAGGTAGTAGTCAATAAAAATAGTTGGTGCGAAATGCGCGGTGGATTAGACCGCGGGATCCATATAAAATTTGTTGAGTTAGATGAGACAATGTCTCGCGACTCACCAATGTACAAGAATGTGTCCATATAAGGCGGACAGCAGGAAAATATAACGCACAAAAACCATGCTTGATAATGTCGATATGTATTGTATAAAGCACCAGGTGCAGAACCTAGAATCCATTCCTGACACTACCTGACACTGGCTATTTAGCGTGACGGAAACTGACCGGCCAGAACTCCCTAGAGCCGCCTGTGGAATTCAAGCCCTCTTTCTTTCGTCAGTGCGAAACTCTATCAAGATGTTCAGTTTTAGTTCAACTGTTACACGGAGAGCGACATCAGCAGGCGACTGGGATTCCAACAGATTGTTGAAGAAAACACCCCTAGCTACACTCGACAGCGATAAACCTTGGCCGATTGACCATACTGCTGATATGAAGTTTTGAGATGTAAGTCGTAACAGACCTCCCATTCCCCCCGGTACGGAGTTAACAGAAACTCATCCTGAGTTCACTTATGCTAAGTATGTTTGCATAAAGGCATATGTGGTGAGGAAACTCGGAGCCCAACGACTTTCTTAAGGTAAAATATGATCTACTCTCAAAATCTAGAATGTACTCGCCTTATCAGGTGCGAGTAGTGATGGTGCTTGCCTTAAAATATCCACAGCAAACAAGCTGAAAATCTTGCATCGCCTCCGACATAGACTAGAAATAGACTACGACGGCTCCTATCGGCTGGTAGAAGAACGAATTTCACAACAAGGCGGAGACCACTTACGTGCGGAATCAAGAATTCAAGCTTTTCACACACACCAAGGCTGCAGTAGATAGAGGCTCCACGAATAGCTTTTTTCGTAGATAAACCAATAGCAAATAGGGTTACTACCTAAGCATCCCGGTAAACAGATGCGAAAATCGTGACATATGTAAGACATTTAGTACTGTCGAGAAGGCCATGTAGCGATGTTTAACTGTTGATTGCCATTTTTGGCGGCTAAGCAACCCCCATAAGCGTCTCATTGACTCGTCTCTCATGTATGAGGCAAGCTACTAGAACCCTCTCGAATCCCACCCCTGGTTGATATTGTACTGTAATGTTCATAGGCCGTCGGGACCGATCCCTAGTACTTATTGCCCCCACGCAACACCCTTTGAGGGAGCACCTTCCCCTGATACGGCAGATCTTCCACTACTCTTTCGAAAGACTTAAGATAAACAGGATGTCGACCGGCAAAATTATCGCCCTACAAAATTGTTCAAGATTGCCTCGCGGAGCCAACTCAGTATATTCCTGGGATCACAGTCCTATCTCGCATGGGATGCATGCTTCCTTTCCAGATTGCGCGTACTACTTGCTGAAGGGATACAGGCGGGCCCCTACGAGCCCCGAGACTAAAAAGTGATGTGTAAGGGTGCATTTGTTGTCTCTATGTGGCTTTCAAACAGAGAATCATATTAAAGATTATTAGTGAATTACCCTTAGATGTGCGCCATTGACGCATCCCCAAATTAACCAAAGAATGCCGAAACCGCAGGTACAAAGTAACCTAGTGACGAAGCGGTCGCGCGATGTCGTTTTATGTGCCGAAAATGCCTCTCCCTACACGCTGGGCTGAAGGATGAAACTCCACAGCCTAGTGCCAATTCTGGCGAGGGCTGTCCTGACTTAGAACTATCTGCCCCCGAACTTTACACTGGCGAAGCAGAAGCCTATACAATATAAAGCGGTCGATTGAGGAAGGCCGGACCTCCTCTGCAGCTCTAGTGAGCTGTAGACCTTCTGCTAACTGCGAATCTCCCAATACGATATTCAATTAGTGAAATTGAACCTCTAGCCTGACAGAACTAACCTACTCTGATGCACATTCGACACTAGAATGTCCTGTCGCTCAATTATGGGGCTGCTGCCACGAAAGTTTCAACCAAATTTAAACGGTGGAAAAAGTTCACGGTGTGCAGGTGTGATCACACAACCGTTAGATATTTCTCTGGTGCAGCGATCGTGATAGAACCATTGATAGCCCCGGATCTTATGGAGATTTGTCACTCCCTGTAGAGCAGCCATTATTCATATTGGTTTTTGTTTTTGTGTGTATTCCACATAGAGAATACATTACCTGCGATAAGAACAACTTAGTGAGGCCAGATTTTTTGATCATGAACAAATCCGGAGTATCGCAAACCGAGGGAGATTATGAGAAACTGGAAAAAGAAGAGGAAGACAGGGACAAGAGGAGTGGACGGAACGTCAAACTTGAGGAGGGAGGCTTGTGTGACAACTTGCCCCAGATACTTCTCTCATTTTTTTTTATTATTTACGGACATCGCGTTTTTTTTCTCTAATCCTCAATCGCATGTATCGCCAAAGTCCGAGGAAGTTTTCACTGGCGGAAATTCTCCTAGCAAGTTCAGTATTTCTCCCTCTGCTAAGTTTTCCTAGCTACGACGTCATTGTTGACCAATGCACCTCGCCTCATCATATTACCTATAGCGCACGTCATTATACTTTGGAACCTATTGACCTTTTCCTGGTAGCTAGTTTTCTGTTTTAGTGTTAGACTGCAATAAGACATGAATTAAACCTAGTTGATTCGCCCACGTATAGGAAGACCCACGTGGACTCAGTGACATTTAACGCCTTATATTGATTGGGTAAGCGTTTATATTTGACGCCTAATGTGCACATGCTAGGCACGCCTCAATAAGGATCACGTGTGTCCATAGCTGGACGAAAATGTCGACCTCCCGACTAAAAAGTGCGCCCAAACGATCGAGCAAATACATCTCACTCTAGCACGGAACCCTTGAGGACAGCTAGGTACTATACCCAACTTATTCGGCGAATTCTACGTCCATTAAAAGCACTGAAGCCACGCTGTACTTAATATGGCGTGTCTTAGCAGTCCATTCTGTTGCAGTAGCCGTCTAAGCTGACAATCTCTGCTAGTAATATAATGTGACGATGAAGATGTGATCTGTAACCTTGCACAAATCGATCGCCAAGTATTCGGTATAGTTTACTTTATCCTATTATTTTCGTTTTGACTCGATATCACTATCCTAGCCACATCGCTGAACTAGGGTACTATTTTTTCGTATCCCACGCCGCGATCATATGTCACATGGTTCATAAATAATGTATAACGGAGAAAGACTACCCGTTGATTAATATATATGATAAGCTATTTAATTTTCCCAGTGATTTAATTATGATTAATTTCGACCCTGACGTTCTAAGACTCAAGCGGAAATTAATAATTACACGATAATGTTGACAGGACCCGTGACATAATATTCTTATAAATAGAGGTATATGACCGAGTGGGACCAGAGATGAAGTGGTAGGTGATCAATGATTTGTGTCAGACAATATCTAAAGCAGGGATGTTGCAATGCATTTAGGTTAGAATTCAAAGATACATGAGAGAATGACATGACGGATTTAGCGCCTTAGAGGCACGAGAATTAGAATTACTAAGTTGCGACAGAGGATTTGTGTAGATGGATGAAATTGGGTGGGTTGAAGAGGGTTAAACTGACATTTATACTAATTCCATCGGGTCTAAGCCTGACGATAACTCATAGTCTAAGAGAATTATGAATACTTGCACTGCGAGGCGTAGTAATTATAGATAGAAAGAGAAAGACAGACAGAGTGAGAAACTGAATGTCAAGATTAGAAACTCGAGAAATATGATTGTTAGAGATGGCTATGAAGAATCTGAGGGTGGACGGGCCAGAGAGGAGAGCGGCTGTAGCAAGATGACGAAAAGATATCTGCCTTTCATGTAAAGCTAGCAGTAAAGTTAAATGGAGAAAGCCGTCGTATTATGTCTTCAGTCTATGGTGGAAGCCTTGCACGACGTAGAGTCCAATCTCAGCGACAGAATCACGGAGTAGAGAGTCGCGCGACACCGCCCAGAGACGGCATAAATTCCCTGAACATTCAGACCGTACCGGAAGATTGCAACGTCAGGAGACGTCCGGCAGGAGAAACATAGAATCGTGTCACGTCGATATCAGCCTGGGGTCCTCCTGACAATGCTATGTCTACACGACAAAGGAAACTCACTAATCAAGTGCACAAAGTTTTAGTCATCCTATGTATGAAAAACACGAGTATTGTGAGACACATTAATTACATACAGCAGACACTGATTTCCATCGACAAGTTACTATCATTCACCTATCCTATTCACGTTTATTGCAAGTAAAACGTAATTGGGGTGTATATACTGTACCCCACGCCTTTGCTTCCTTCCATTAGATGTTGAATATTTGTACTTTTGTTTTAGAGTTCCTTGTATAACGGTAGGGGTGGCTCTGTAGAATTATAAGATATAATTTAAGAATAGAACTTAATAGATAATCTGATGAAGGACGGTACGACGGCTAGCGATGAGACCAAATATCTCCCGTTGTAGCAATCTTTTCCAGACTTGTCGACGTTAGGAGAAGTTTACCTCTTTTCGTCACCTACTTTGCGAAGTGGGAAAACCCGAGCTAGGGATTCCTTGTAGCCAAATCTTCAACATCAGATGCTGAGTCTATTTCCTCTAAATAATTCTCTTATTATCCGTTAAACGCCTACGTAGACACAGAGTTCCAGCAATCGACCGTGTTGAGATTGATGAACCAGTTCTCATTTTCCTCGCCTAGTTCCCGTTTTTCCCTTCCGTATGGTACTCAAATAGCCAGAGTCAATCCGTACTGCAGAACATATGGAAGGAGAGTTGAAGACAAACGTGACGAAAAGATGGAAGACCGCGCTGTAAGTGGAAAGATACTTGGACAGCGACTGCTGTCCTATTCTAGTAAGCCTGACCTTCGACGTGACGATGGACATGATGATGATGAGTGGTATTCATTGGGGGGTGTGATGCCTGTAGTTAAAGTGACATGATCACCATCTTCTTATATCACTCATCTTTGTGGTGAGTTTATGCATGGGTGAATTAAAGTATGTTGGAATAGGGGACCCTAAGTGTATCTGGATGAGATCAAGCTGCTGACGGTTTCTGAACCGCCCCCCCCCCCCCATAATGAGTGTTTGGTGGTATTTCTATACAGAAAGACGGTCTTACTTGGCTACCAACATTTTCAGATCTCAATCAGACTATTCTTGAACTATCAATGTGAAATAATGCCTGTTAAGTGTCTAGGGTATTGTTCGCATAGGTGTTGTGGAATAATGTTCAATACAAAACATATACAACCATATTAAATTTCTGAGATAAAACTTCAACTAATCTCCAAGATGCTTAAATTTTATAATGAAAAATTGTCTGTTAGACTTTATTGGTCCTGACAGCCATAAAATATTGTTTTGTCGCTCGAGGACTTTAGTCAATGATAATCAATTAGTGATTGCATAATATAGAAGAAGACAAAATTATATATAAAATATTTACATGCAATAGACAGTATGTCTATAGTACATGTCGGTAACAGATTTCAATGGATGTGTCTTTGTTGTAATGATATCTAATTACTAGGTCGTATTATGAAAGCAGGTTGGGACGGGTTTGAGAAATCATAGAATCCCAATGCGCCCACTTGCACGCCAGACCCCCCCCCCCGTTAGTTTTAATTCAATAATAGCGTCCGCTTCTCTGTCTTATCTTTTTGGAGAGAATGTAGATTAGGTATTCAATAGAGAGGAGAACCCGCGGCACGAGATCTTCGGGAGAATAAGATCGAATAATAGTTGTTTCCAGGCCTAGATACTCACTTATCTGAAGCGTGGAATCGCAGGAAGCAATTGCTGTCAGTTTGGCCAAACGATTCGAACAATCCTGGCTGGGTACTTAGAGCCGTAACATTTTATAAATAGCAGGTGTCAGTGACTCCCTTGATCTAGTGCTCGAATTTGCGTCTATCAGTGTCAAAGTGGTGGATAATCAGCATCATACAAGAGTTTAACTAGAGTTGGAGAGCAGGAACCGTCCTGCTCCAAAGGCAAGTTATTGAGTTGACTGTGTACTTATATCAAACTAATTCTCTCCAAATCTTTACCTTGCCAAACTACATTTCACCAAGAGGAACATTGCGTCAGCTCTTCTGACAACCTAGCTTCTCCACTGTTCATGTGATGGAAGACAAATGGCTACAGTTTTCTTTTTATTTTTCCCTAATGGAGGCTTTACGGCAACGTGCGACATTCCTGCCGAGAGTACTGTCTCACCATGGCAATGGTGATAGGTGCTGATGGTTTCTGCCATGACCGATCAGAAGCATATATATCTCGCTCTGTGTACAGGTTCTAACTTTCTCTTAAATGGTCCATAAGTATAATGCGGGAGTTAATGTCAATACAACACTAGGCCATGACTAATGTTGGCATGCCCTATGGAACCATTTAATGTTACACACATTTTTTGTCATGGTTGCGCTTGTTCTTTACACAGCTCATTTTTTCAAATCAAATAAAGTGCAGAGATAAGTAATGTCAATCCTTACCACCAGAGTAAAGAGAATCTACACAGGAGTTAACGATGAAATAAGGCAATTTTGAATAGGCAACTTTTCTAGGATTATGCCCACTGTCTCAGACTGAGCATGGAGTTTCTGTAGTTATATGCTTATAAAAGACTCAGCCCACAACGTCTGGCAACGCTTCGTCTAGCTCTTATGAATATTTTTTTTTTAATGTAAGAGAGGCAGCGTAGACTTCTTGTCGCTATGGTCAATGCCTTGCCCAATCGGACTAAGCCACACGGTATCATTTATTTGTTGAATTAGTTTAGAAAAAAAAATGCTTCAACTCAGCCTACTATGATGATTTGACGTGAAAGAGTTTGTATCAACAACTAGATACGCCTATATCTAATGTGGGGCTCAGCCAATATACCTCGGCGCACTCTCCTTAGAGTTTGTAAAGGTCAAAATAAGCGCCGAAGAGAGTCCACGCTACGTTCGTCATCTATTTATGCTAGCCTAATCTTATCAAACACCTACTTTGTGTTTTTCAAAAAATCAATGCCATTCACTCCAAGCAGATATGACTCGACGATGCTCCAGCTTAATATCTTCTGTTCTCTATATGTTTTATAGTACCAATTCATTTCCTTATACTAATGGACTATTTTTAAACAACCATATATACATATGTCTTAGTCCACAAGTCTTCAGAAATCCGCCTATACCAATTTTCATTAGACCTAAATGCCGCGTCCTTATTTTAAAATTGACTCGTCTTTTTTCGATCTTTACGTTGTTGGTTTAACTAATCTGTCGCGCATACTTTTTTAGACTGTACTATGCAGTTATAGATGTCAGGAATCTAGATGTAAGAAACAGGGGAAGTCCTGTTTCCCCAGTAATAAGAATTAAACCTGTTTTCGCAAAACGCTAATGTCGCTGGTGTTAAGATTTTTTTTTTCATCATGTCGCTATATTATGAGAAATCGCTACTCACCGCGCTTTGAGGCGATGTGTATTGGCGTTCCCTTTATTGAATCGCTAGAGACGACGTTTGCGAAGGGAAAGAGGGGAGGAAGTGAGGAGGGGAGGATGGTTATAGTACTGAGTTGCCTTGGAGTCACAGCCAGACGTCTCTGAGTGCGTTTTCTTTAGTCCGTCTTTCTTTCTACGGTTTCTATTGTTTTACCTTGTGCGTGTGTAATCTTACACTAATGTTTCGGGGAGCTTTAAGTATGAAGTTGTTCATTGAGAAAATCACTAAAGGAAAGACCCCCCCCCCCCCCCCCGCAGTCATCTTAATTTAAATATGAGGATTGGTGTGGCTGATACAATTATTTGAAGAAGATGCAGAGCTAGGTGAACGCAGAGATTTTGCGGGTTGCGATCCCATTCCGGCGCGTTATTATTAATCTCAAAAAAACTTTTCGCGTATTGCCGTGAAAGCCACTAGGTTGTTGCCTCATTCTCGTTTCTTTCTTATTATTTGCTGTTGCTGCTTTTACTATTTTATGTTCTGATTTATATGGTTATTGGGTTGATTGAGAATTTTTCACACTAATCTATCATCATCGTCGTCATGCACTTTCCTTGTGCTGCCTTGCTGGGAGGGTGGTAGTCACAACTATAACAATGGTAGGTGCACATATCAGATACTGCCGCCTAAAGGGAGGCAGAGTGGACGACTTCGCCATAGAAGTCTAAGCATCGAGGAGGTGGCGCACCCCACACTTGTCGGGAGTGACCAGTTCCTCTCCTCACTGCGCTTTTCGTTCCCTCTAACTCAACAGAGCAGATCAGCGTTGAGTCATTTACAGCCTTGGGGTAGACTAGAAGCATAGTCGTGATACTCATGATTCTTGTTTCTTTCACTTCCTTCCTGGTTCGCTTCAGACTTCCACACTTGATGGACTCTAATTAAAGGCAGGTAAGTTCAACTCAGGTTCCCCGACATCTCCAAACGTTTTTCGTTGACAGTAAGTGGGTTGTTTGCCGATATGAGCTACTCCGTTCATTACTGTCAGGGTGGGCAGGTCTACCTGCCATCGAAACCCGTGACACCTTTGCCGTGAGAGGCCAACGCTCTTAACCATCTTTGTTCAATCGCGTCGTAGCTGTCTTCTTCTTCCGTCTCATTAGCAACGACACGGCAAGAAGCAGTCAGTGGGGATTACGCCTAGTGGGTTCTTAACGAGGCAACAGCGAATAGATTTTCTTTTGCCCGGTTGCTTACCCATACGCCCTAATGGCGTCTGTTGTTGTGGCAACGACAATCAATCCGTCTGTCGTTGCTTTGGTCTGTAGCTGCTAGTATGGTCCAAATACATGATGAAGCCTGACCAGGCATTCACATGCTCCTGCCTGTTGCTTGCGTTTTGTTGTTCCCCCCCCCCCCGCCCCCCCCCCCCCCCCCCCCCCCCCCCCCCCCCCCACCCCCTGGGTAATTTTATTTTACTAGATGAGCTCGGCCCCCACCCCGCACCCCCTGCCCCCCCCCCCCCGTTAGCCTAGGCCTATTCACTCTCACGATCTCTGTATTAGTGCTTTGTACGACATGCCTTGATGTGTAATACAGTATAGACATATCTTTTCTTTGTCACACCAGTATTACACGCCGGAACTGAACCGGCGAAAAACATATGTTTAACACGATTTTTAAATTAGCTTTCTTAAACTTAATATAATATACACTGACAAACAACCCCACCAACCATTTTTTTTTTTCGCTGTATATAAGAATAAGTGCTTCTTATGCTCAGTTTTTTGCGCTGATTTCAAATGTTGAAATCCGTTTTATTTCTCTATCACGTTCAGGGTTCCTGTTTTCTTAAAGATAATTGTGAATTACATATATTTTTGGGGAATCCGTTTATGTATTTGCCCGTTTTCTATTGTTCTTATCTATATAACTTATTAAAAATTAAATAAAATGCAAAATAATCTTCTATCTTTTGTATACTGCCTAAAAGATGCATTGACATATGTTACCGTATTTTTCAATTTAGTTACTGGTATTTTGTGAAATAATTCTGAGCGAAATATGGCTTCTAGGGAAGTTGTATAGAAATTCGGCTGATGCTCATGTTTCTGTTTACGTGAGTGTGTGCGGATATATTATACCGAATCGTGTTCACTTACAGAAAAACTTTTAGCTTACACCATATTACTGGTTGAAAAAGATATAATAAAGAAGCATATGAACTTTATTTCGATTCGAAAGTTGATGATGCAAATAAAATCTTGAGAAGCCAAAATGCAGTTTGTTCGACTTGAGTTGCAAATGTACATTGGCAGAGGATTTGGTTTACGAAAATCGCCGAAGCGAAGCATAAGTCGTTGGTGCCTTTTGGTAGATGCCAGTAATATGGCGTATGAAACCGACAAATCACGCTACTGATGATTGTTACTGTCTGCTTGACAAATTATCCATGGTTTCATTTTAAAAACTAGAAAGTCTGTGGGTTTTATCCAAATATTTGAAATCGCGGTTTCTGAAAGCCAGAGTCATGCCTCATGATCCAATCACTTGGTGTCCGATCGGCCCAAGTTAACCACCAGAACAATATCCGTTTGACGTGAAATGAACCATCAGAAAGTGATTAGTTTAACCTGCTTTTAGAAACTAATTCTGACTTGGTTGAGTTCGGATTATATAGATCCTTTTGGAAGGTGTTCACTTAAATACAATTGGTGTTCTTGTCAGATCTGATATACGGGGTTTAACGGCACTATGTCAATGTTTCGGTTTGATCAGAGGGAGGTTCTGATTACGCCTGGATATGCGGCGCCGACTTTGAGAATTAAACTGATATGAGCGCTGCCAATACTGTTCGTGGAGTCATCCTAATTTGCGACATAGACACAAGAACGGTGTCGATGAAACTTTGAGAGAGGATGAATGGACAGTAGGGCTTAGGTCATAAGATGCCGGTTGAATGGAGTGGCACTGTGGGTGTATTTAGCCATCGAATGATTCAAGTCATAGACGGACATGATGCGAGAGCTTGGTTCGTTTTTACCTTCCAAGTGCTATATGGAAGCCGTGTTATTGGCAGTAACTTGACCATTTATTTCTATGCAATTCCAGTCGCCTTACTGGGTTCTCTGTTCATATGAAAGAAATCTTATGACAATATGGCTATTACTTTTGGCAAAAATAAAGTACAATGGACTCACCAATGGCGGATTTTGTGGAGACCTAAAGGTCATTGCAATTCTCACGTAGGCATTGCAGACAGTGGAAGGTATACTAAATTTTGTTGATGCTTCCCTATGTGAAGATGGGACCAGCTCGCAAAACAGACAGGAACATTATTGCCAAAGAAAGGTGTGGCCTATCAGGGATCGTATGCAGCTCGGGCATAAAAATGTAATACACGAGCCATTAGTTAACAAAGACAGCATCATTTTAACACCGTTACATATAAAGTTGGGGCTTCATGAAGAATTTCGTTAAAAGCGTTAGATAAAACGAGCAAAGCTTTCACTTATCTTCGAGAAAAGTTTCCGCAAGTTAGCGATGCAAAGATAAAGGAAGGTATCTTTGTAGGACCTCATATTAGGAAAGTTATTGCAGACAAACAATTCGAGAACTTGTTACTACATGGTAGTGAAACTTCGCGCATGGATGGCATTCAAATCGATCGTCGATAACTTTCTGGGAAATCACAAATCTGTCGACTATGTGCATATTGTTAAGCAGTGCATAGATGCATACAGAATTATGGGCTGTAACATGTCCCTTCAAAATCCATTTGCTCGATTCACATCTTGACTTTTTCCCTGACAACCTTGGCGAAGTCAGCGATGAACATGGAGAACGATTCCATCAAGATATCGCCGTAATGGAGTCACGTTATCAAGGACGGTGGAGTGTGACCATGCTTGCCGATTATTGTTGGATGCTTTCATCGCCCGAGTGTACCACATGCCATTCAACGACGCTAAAGTCGACTGCAAAGAAATTCAAAAGGCCTACATAATTGTTATACTTCTTGTACGAATGATGTTGTAATACTGTATGCGTTGTTAAAAAACTTCAATTGTGTATTTCTCGAGATCCCGACCTGATAGAGAAAAACGGTTTGCAGATTTAAAAACAGCGCATTAAAATTGACCAGAAAAACATAGAAATGTTAGAGAAAGGAAAAAAAAATTTTTTTGTTAGCCAGTTGTTATACAATAATACTGATGATTTTGTCATGCATTAGTTTAGACTGGTTGGGGTTAATTGATTTCGTTGATTTGATATATGTAATTGATATTCACCTGCCACGTATAATTTTGTTTTTTTGTTGTTTGTGGTTTTTGTTTTTTTTTTTTTTTTTTTTTTTGTTTTTTGTTTATTTTTTTTTTTTTTTTTTTTTTTTTTGTTTTTTGTTTTGTTTTTGTTGTTTTTTTGGTTTTTTTGTTGTTTTTTGTTTTTGTTTTGGTTGGGGGGGGGGTTTTGTTTGGGGTTTTGGGGTTTTTTTTTGGGTTTTTTTGTTTTTTTTTTTTTTTGTTTTTTGTGGTTTTTTTGTGTTGTGTTGTTTTTGTTTTGTTTTTTTTTTTTTTTTTTTTTTTTTTTTTTTTTTTTTTTTTTTTTTTTTTTTTTTTGGGTTGTTTTTTTTTTTGTTGTTTGTGTTGTTCTGTTTTTTTTTGTTGTTTTTGTGTTGTTTGTTGTTGTTGTTCTTATTATTTGGTTGTTAAATTATGATGGTTTTTTCTTTACCGCCGATTTTTTCATATACCTAAAGGATCATGCTAGGTTTTCTTTGTTTTATTTTTTTTTTACGTTCCAGGGACTCGCCAATTGGGGGTACTCATTTACGTCATGGGAGGGATAAAACACATTAAGTATTTGACTCACATACGAGAACTACACGTTCTTTGTTCCCCAATAAGGAATCATTAATCGGTTATTCACTTGGCGTAACTCACAAGTAGGTGAAAATGTTTCATCGAAAACTATAGGAGCAAAGGCAAGATGATTGGTTAGTAGATTAGTGTAATTATGTGTAAGTATTGTGAGGGTTGAGTCTAAGTAAAGAAACTGGGGCTAGTGTTCGTTTTTTTTTGTCGATGATTAGTAGGCAGGTGGTAGTTTTTAAGGTTAGTAGGGATATGCTAGTTCTTAAGGTTAATAGGGAGGTGCCTAAGTATTAAGGTTAGTGACAGGTGTCTAGATTGTGTACGTAGGTGTTAGTTTTAATGTTAGTAGGCAAGTGGTAGTTTAATGTTAGTAGGCAGGGTACCCTACTCTGTAAGGTTAGTGATTGGTTAGTTAGTAGTACTAGTCTTGCAAGGTTCGTTATTGTCAGAAACTCTCTGATGCAAAAGTTATGATTGGTTACTAGTTTAGTGCTAATGTTAACGCTAGTGATTGGCTAACTAGCTAGTGCTAACCTCTCAGTGATTGGCTTATTAGTTTGTGCTAGTCTTAAGGTTTCGTTATTGGTTAAGTACGCTGATACATAGTTTAAGTGGTTAGTGATGGTTTTTACTGAGGCTAGTTTTACTGTTAAGGTTGAAGTGATTGGTTAGTAGGTTGGTGCTTGAGTGTTAATGCTCCCCTGTATTTGTTAGTAGGCTAGTTCTAATGTTACAGGTTAGGGGATAAAATTGTTAGTAGGTGGTTTTCTAGTGTAAAATGTTAGCTTGATTAGTTAGTAGGTTATTGCTAGTGTTAATGTTAGTGATCGGAAACGTGTTACTATGTTATGGTTTCAAGTGTTAAAAAGTTGTGACTGTTTAATAGTAGTGTATAGTTGGTAGTGTCTAGTTAGATGATGGGTTAGTAGGCTGGAGGTAGTGTTAATAAGGGCTAGTGATTGGTTTAAAAGCTGGTCCAGTGTTAAGTGGAAAGGATGTTTTGGTTTAGTATTAGGTGTGTTAGTGTAGATAATGTTAAGTGTAATTGATTAGTAAGGTTGATTGTGTTGAGGTTTGGGTGATTGTTTTAGTAATCAGGTTGTTAGCATGATTAATGATTTAGTGATTGATACGTTATGTTAGGCTGTGCTAATGTTAATTTGGTGATTGGTTAAGTAGGCCAGCCATTGCTACATGTTAATGTTTCATTTGATTGGTATAGTAGGCTGGGGTAGTGTTTAATGTTGAGGTTGTTATTGGTTAGTAAGCTGGGGGCTAGTCTTTTTAATGTTGGTTATTGGTTTAGTTATTCTGGTTGCTAGTTTGTTAAATGTTGATGATGTTTGGTTAGTAGTCTGGGGCTTATTGTTAATACTTGGGGTGAAGTTGGTTATTAGGTGGTGCTAGTGTTCAATTGGAAATTGTTAGTACCGTTTGGTGCTGAAAGATGTTAATGTTGGTCCGTACTAATTCTTGTTAATATCGCCAGCGTGTGTCAGGTGCTAGTGTTAATGTTGGTGATTGGTTAGTAGGCTGGGGCTAGTGTTAATGTTGGTGATTGGTTAGTAGGCTGGGGCTAGTGTTAATGTTGGTAATTGGTTAGTAGGCTGGGGCTAGTGTTAATGTTGGTGTTTGGTTAGTAGGCTGGGGCTAGTGTTAATGCTAGTGACTGAGAAATAGTGCTTTTTTTTCTTTGTCTTTTTAGAGACACCCGGGAAATACATGGGATGATGAAAATAGCGCAGAATGAATTAGATACAAGAGTTGAGTACCTGGAAACAAGAATTGAACGACACATAATACCTGTAAAATTAATCTCTTTTCAACGCCTAGGTAATTCGAGCTCATATTGTCAAAGGCGAGACTCGAACACTTGACCAAATTCCATCAGGCAGCGCTCTACCAGCTATTAATAATGTTATCTATATACTGAAAAAAGATGAGAAAGGTGAGTATATTCTTCCTGTGGTTATTACTTTCATTTGTTTAACTTAATATTTAGACAACTTTCATATGTGTCTCTTATATTATGACAGTTTACAGTAGATATGGTGCCTCTGCAATTATGCTGTTTTGATCTGTTGGGTTCTTGTAGTGTTTGTGTATGATGATGGACCAAGTTTGTCTAGGTAATTGATTGTTGCGAGGTAACACCCAACGTCAGCACACGTTGATAGTCAAGCTCATAAGACTGATGAGACGGTCCGAAATATTTAATAACTCACTTGAACATTGTTCACACACACATTATATATACGAGGGGCGTTCAGAAAGTAATGCACCACATTGTTTTTCTCAGCTAATAATGAAGATAGAAGCATGCAATTTTGCACACTTCAAATATGGCATGTGCCAATTGTGTGCACCAAATTGCACCGCAACCGGCCAAATAATACGGCTGCCCTAAACCGTTGAAATGGAGCGTGTTAGCAACTTGCGTTATAAACAGCGAATTGTGATAGAATTTCTCGTTGCAGAGAAGGAAACTATTGTGAATATTCACAAGCGTCTATGTGATGTGTATGGAAGTTTTGCAGTCGACAGGAGTACAGTCAGTCGCTGGGTTCAGAGAATCAAAGAATCAGGAAGTGGAGATACGGAGCTGCTTGATCGGCCGCGCTGTGGACGACCTGCCACAGCCACCAACGCAGAAATGTTGAAATGCGCTGAGGGCATTATTCTTACTGATAGGCGAATCACTACTCAACAATTGGCCTTACAGCTGTCAGTCAGCATTGATAGTGCAAATGCAGTTATAAAAAACTCTCGGATTTTCTAAGGTTTGCGGAAGATGGGTTCCTCGAAGTCTCACAAATGACCACCGATTGCAAAGGAAAACAATTGTTGGAGCGTTTTAATACTGAAGGAGAGAACTTTTTGGCTAAGATCGTTACAGGTGACGAAACCTGGGCACATCATTTTGAACCTGAAACAAAAAGACAGTCAATGGAGTGGCATCATCCACAATCACTAAGAAGAAAGAAATTCAAGACAATTCTTTCAGCTGGAAAGGTCATGATCACTGTCGTTTGAGACATGGAAGGTGTAATTCTTGTGGACGTTAAGCCAAGAGGAGAGACAATCAATTCGCAAGCTTACATTAAGACATTGAAAAAACTCAATCAACGTTTTCGCAGAGTTCGGCCGCACAAGAATCCAGCAGACCTGCTTCTCCTTCACGACAATGCACGCCACCACACAAGTCTGGCAACACGGGAAGCAATCACCAAATTGGGTTGGACTGTACTACCCCATCCACCCTATAGTCCCGATTTGGCACCCTCTGATTTTCATCTATTTGGTCCACTTAAAGATGCACTCCGTGGGACAAGTGTTGAAGGTGATTAAGGAGTGATTCATGTAGAGAAGCAATGTTTACATGATTAAGACAAAATCTGGTACGGGCTAGGAATACATGCACTTGTTTCGCGCTGGCATAAAGCCGTACAAGTTGATGGGGATTATGTTGAATAATATCGATGTTTACATGACATATCCATGTATATTGTGTATAAATTTCATGCTTTTTTAATAAACAGCTCCTGAGAAAAACGATGTGGTGCATTACTTTCTGAACGCCCCTCGTATATATAGAAGCGAGTAAATGATTGATTATGGTATCCGCACTGATACTCGATACTTGCGTCCTCATTTCCACATTCTATGCCGGACATACACAAAATTACTTTATCTGGCAAAGAATGATCGCAAAGGAATCACACTTGCGTTGGACACGTCTGGACACACCGAAGAAACAACACCAAATACCCTCGCAACCAAGCAGACGTCACGCTTTTTCAACTTGCTCACGCCATCATTCTTACTAAGTGACGTCATGCACATCATACATTCAATGAGAAAGTTATGTGGTACTGTCACGGGTTGCCTCCCCTTGCTCTGCAGTGATGGTCTAACAATGGCCAAAACCTAGAGTATCTAATGTGGGTCTTCAAAGGTATCTACTCACATACGATTACTCTTGGCAGAGATGCAAATAAAAGGATGATGATGCTTCTACCTTGAGGTAGTTTCACAAGATATTCAGAAGTCAAGAATAATGCTGAATGTGTCTTAGCAAAGTTAACTTAGTATCCGCCCGCCGCCTGTAGTGAAAGGATATATTGTATGATTTATTTATTAGCTCGTTCACGCCCCCAACTGAATTAACAGTAAAATTCTCTATAGATGTGTGTATATATATATATATATATATATATATATATATATATATATATATATATATATATATATATATATATATATATATATATATATATAGGTAAAAAAGGAACCCGTTACACGCCCATTGAGGCATATTGGGAATATGGTGTTAGGCCCATATTATCTTGACCGTCGGCACACGAGGGGTGATGTGGTCGGCATCACGCCGGCCGCCTTAACCTTCCCAGAAGTTGCTCTGGTACCCAATTGGGGCTGTGTCGACCCAGGAGCCGTTTGTGGCCTAAAAATT
Source organism: Oreohelix idahoensis (assembly GCA_024509875.1). Taxonomy (NCBI): domain Eukaryota; kingdom Metazoa; phylum Mollusca; class Gastropoda; order Stylommatophora; family Oreohelicidae; genus Oreohelix; species Oreohelix idahoensis. Next base: position 25,581 of record JAMPIV010008838.1, read on the forward strand.
TCCCGCCTCATCTGGGGATCGAACCATAGACCACTGTGTTAGGAAGCCAGTGCACTAACCACTATGCTACCGCGGCTCCATATATATACATATATTGTCACAGCGCTATTTCGCAGTGCATCTTTGGTATTGTGGTCGGCGTTAGGTCACTCGGAAAGGCCGAGATTAGCCGAACCGGTGGGTCATGTAACTACCGGAAGTCCGGGAAAAAATCGCAAAGTTGGGTAGTCGGAAACTAGCCTTCGTCCAGGAAGGACGCATATTTCCCTTTTGCCAGCGAGATTGCTGTGTGGTTCAGAATATGGACTATTAACTGAGTGCTTGCCATATTTCGGTCTTGGTGGAAATTTGCGTTGTAATTCTAGAGCAGTGAAGGGTCTAGGTTGTCATTTCTACAGGCCGTAGTTTAATAAGATGTCAATGATTTGAGTGTTTCATTGTCACAGTTTTGCCGCTCAGGTGAGCGATATTCATTGCAGTGTTCTTGTTGTAATTCGTACCTTCGCGTATGATGCTGATAGATTAAGCTGCTTAGGCAAGTTTACAGTGGTTTTTCATTATTGTATGTGATGCGTTGATTGGCCGTGTGAGGCCTTATTGTGTGTGTAAATAATTAAAGGGAAGTACCTTTTGAAGATGTTATTTCTTATGTCAGCCATTGTTGTGTGGTTGTACCCTTGGAAGAACGAGTCTTTATTTGTTATTATAAATCCACACTGCAGTGGTGTAACCAGTGGAGTTTTCTCCACGATAAGTGGTTCCTGACAGCTGGGGAGCTCTTGTCCGATTATTTAGAGGGCGTGGGGCCAATATTTTACAGTATAGGGTAGAAATTTCTATGCACATATATATAGAGGTTTATAGCAGCATTGTGTACACTTCATCGTGTTTTCCAGTGTTCACAGTAGTGTGTTTGTTTTCTGGTGTTAGACAGTAGCAGTGAACTGTGTTTGGTCAGGTGTGACCCGTCGCGGTATTTGACCTACTTTGTTAAAGTGCACAGTGGAAGGTTTATGGTGACATTTATGGTGTTCAATGTGGTGTTGGAAAGTCCATTTGTGCTAAGTTGTTCAATTATTGATAGAAGGAATGTCATAAGTTGTAGACAAAATGTACCAGTTGCAGCTGGCGTCTAGTATCACAGTTTGATATATTACAAGGCACACTTTGTAGCTTAGTGCTAGGAAGGTGGTGATCCAGACGGAGCAGCGGAGGTTAGTTGTGCAAGGTGTCAACAGTTGGTCCATGTAGGGATGTAAAGGAGAGCATAATTTCTTGTGAGGTTGGCAATATTTGGGCTCTGGTGGCTGACTGACTTGTGTCGTCAGAAGATATTAGACCGTCAATATTTGTTGGTATTGGTAGTGTCAATAGTGTTGGTGGCAGTATTTGGGCTCTGGTGACTGACTGTGGTGTCGTCAGAAGAGATTAGACCGTCAATATTTGATGGTATTGGTAGTGTCAATAGTGTTGGTGGCAGTATTTGAGCTCTGGTGACTGACTGTGGTGTCGTCAGAAGAGATTAGATCGTTGGTGTTTGTTGGTATTGGTAATGTCAATAGTGGTGGTGGCATCTCAGGGTGTGTGTAACTCCTCTTATCGGGATAATGGTCTAGATCATCGCAACCGTTGCCGTGCATGTAGCCAACCTGCAGCAGTGTCATCGTTCGTACTGCTCTACCTACCTGGGGAACATTACATTCCCGCGTTCCTGCCAAGTTCTGTGGTCATCATGCCTTACCGATGTGCCTTACCAGTGGGTACGCATCATCGTGCCAAAGGACTTGTTCGTTATTTTCTGGCACATAGTTTACTGAAGAAGTCTTGTCATCAGGACATTATTGCTGATACGGTCGTTATTCTTGCTGTGGACAGTGCTGTGATAACACCGTAAAGAACATTGTTTACGTTTGGATGTTTACAAGTTTGTGGAGACGAGTCTGTGATGTTTTCATCTACCATCATCTGTGTCTGAGGAGCTACGTGAAGGTGCATCGCTGGATCGTCAGTTAAGTTATTGTGTGAATATCTGTATACAGTGATTTGTTGTATTTTTGTTGTATTTTTTTTCTCTTCAATTCCGTCTTTCTTTTCTGTCCATCCCTCTGGTACGATTTCTCATACAGTCTGGTCTTTTAGAGTAGTGGGATCTTTCTGTTGGGATCGTCTTAAGTAAGCATAAAGCTATAAACATTTTTCTGTTCGTTTTTCAACGTCTGTTTCTTGAGGTATTTTTATTTGTTTTTTTCTTTCTTTCTTTTTGTTGTGTTCTTTTTTCGCTTTCTTTGTAGAAACTTAGTCTGTGTCTTTATATGGTGTTAGTTAGTTACGCGTGATCTGTCACTCTAATTTCCTTTCACTTGGGGTCATTATTATTATATCCATAGTAAATCAATTTATATGTTATAGTGTTATTATTGTTTGAATGTTATTTAGTTGTATTTTGATTAGTATGATCTACGTGTTGGCTAATTTGTGTTATAGCTCTCAGCACTTCATGGTTACGTGTAGTTGTTGTTGTAGTCTGCTGTGTTTAATGTTATATTTGTGAGTTGATGGGTGGTCGGGTGGCGAGTTTAATTCTTCCTTTTCTTACTTGTGGGAAAAGATTGGATTAGACTGATATCTTCTAGGGTGTTGCTGCGTGTGTTTAATGGTGGAGTCAGACAGAAAGGTTTCTTGCGACTGCCCTACTTAACATACCAAGCTCAGTATTTGTTAGGTGTGCTGGTGTGGTTTGTAGTTATGTTGTCCTTTACATTCAGTAATTCTATTGTTGTGTTTCTTTTCTTTTTCTTTGATCCTTAGCCGTCGACCGTCAAAGCAATCAGTGGCCATTACGCCCGGTGGCGTCTTGTAGGGCAACAACAAATTGATGCTACTTTGCTCGGTCGGCCGCCATCCTTCGTACAGTGCCCCAACTCTGGTTCATTCTTTGCATCTCAGCCTCCACAGTCCTCCGCCAGGTTGTTTTTGGTCGGCCTCTTTTTCGTTTTCCTTCAGGGTTCCAAAGCATAGCTGTTCTTGTGATGGCATCGGGGTCTCTTCTGAGGACATAGCCAACCCATTGTTGTGTTTAAGTGGTGTTATCTCTCGTTCCTTCTTGCTATCTTGTAAATACGTTAACGGGTATCCCGTGTTTTCGTTCGTTGTCAGTCACGCATTGTATGTATTAGTATATCTCTGCTCATATTTTGTCTGTCATCTTACTCGTCGTGACTGGTAGTTATCGTGGTGTTTAGTGTGTGTCTTATCATCTGTGGAATGTTCATTTTTGCCATTTGAAAACATACTGAGTAGAACTGAAATACTGTCAGAGTACAGCACCAGTGTAGGTGCTAGTAAGACACTGTGGTGTAGAAGCTGACTTTTTGTTCGATTTTGGGTCGGTGCCCCTTACAGTAGTGAGGTGGTATGGTACCAAGAGGTATTATCAGCTAAGGAGATACAACTATCGACTATAATAAGGGTCTTTTCAGTTGTATCACAGAGACTAAGTGGTCGGAAGGACCAAACATAGAGATTAAGGAGATATTAGCCAAGAGGCAGAGAACGGTCATACTGAATTGAGGGGTGAAGTGGATTATATATACATTCGTATGTTGGTACTTTGAGCAGTGATATTGATATGTATATATCATTACTGCATACTTTGTAAGCAGAGAGTTATCTGTTGATATAAGTGAGGTGGTTTATAGTACATGTTAGTGAGTAGTTGCATAGTCAGAATCTATAGCAAAAGAAGCAGAGGTATAGATAATATTGAGTATAGTGAGTGTACATCATGGACTTACAGGGTTTCATTCTGATAGGCAAAGAACGTTGGTACACTGGGAAAGAACTGATGGATTTTGCCAAGGCAGAATACCAGTCAGATGGAAATCAAGAAGCTTTGGAGAAAAAAAAATTGAGAAGCAGAAGCAGGAAAGAGATGCTCGCGCTGAAGAGTTAGAGCTCAAAAGAAAAGAGTTCGAATTTCAAGAAAAGAAGATGAAAGAAGATAGAGAATTACAAGAAAAGAAGATGAAAAGAAGATAGAGAATTACAAGAAAAGAAGATGAAAGAAGATAACGATTTGAAACAGAGAGAGTTAGAGTTAGAATTAGAAAAGGAGAGAATAAAGATTGATAAGGAAATACAATTAAAGATATTAGAAGTCGGTGCGAGTGGTCAGAACTTGACTACGAGGGAGACTCATCGTCCCTGCCGAATTTTAATGACAAGATTGATAGCTCGGACTTCTTCCTTGAGAGGTTCAAGGCCGAATGCGTGGCCTGGAAGGCTAATAGAGACGAGTGGCCATCTCTGTTATCCACATTGCTAGTAGGGCCTGCGATGGAGACTTTTTATAGCCTCCCGCTGGAAGAGCGGGCGGATTATGAGAAGGTGAAGGAACGGTTGCTTCGGAAGTTCCGACTGACGGCTGACGGGTACCGGACGAAGTTTAGAAACACTATGCCAAGTGCAGACCAGGACTTCGAGGACTTTATCTCGAAGATCAAGCTTCTGCTGAATAGATGGATTGAGTTGGAAGGAATTACTAAGGACTTTAATGGCTTGGTTGATCTAATGCTATGGGACAAAGTGTTGTCGGCTTGTTCTTCTGAGTTGGTAGCATTCCTCCAAGAGCGCCAGCCAAAGAACATTGATTCCATGTCACAGTTGGGCCACCATTATGTTCTTGCCCATCCGGGCAAACCCATCTATCGTTCTGGCCTGTCAGACGCCTTAGTTGCAGGCGTGGGCAAAGTACAGCGCCAACCGTGGCAACGTCGGGTGAGAAGTGCCGACAGGTCACGGAGGCAGAGGTTTGGTAGGTCGCCCCGTCCATATCAGTCAGGCAGAGGCAGTTATGAGAGCTTTAGACCACAGCGGAATTTCCAGCCCAGGTGGAATAACCGACAGTCGGGAAGTGATAGCGACGGAAAAGGATTCTAAGGACGGAAACAGGTGCGCTTCCAGGGCTCTCACGACAAAAGTAAAGGTTTTTATAAAGGTAAAGGATCTAAACACAGGTGGATTGTCAGATGGTCGAGGGTCTGACTCTGAGGCGCGCTCATCACACAACCATAGTCCTAAGAAGGAGAAGAAAGATATTATTTGCAACGAGTGCGGTGGCAGAGGCCATATACCTAGGATGTGCGTCAATAACGCAGAGAATGCTAATGCGTCGTGCGTGTTAGACACCGTCAATAACGAAGAATGCGAGGGTTGTAAACAATTGTTTGTTCCATATAGGAAACCAGTGTAAATATGTGGACATACTCTACCCTGTCTGTCTTCTCTAGACGAGTGTGGGAAACTCGAGCTGTATTCAGGTTTTGTGCAGCTGAAGCAGGTATCCGAACTTAGGGACACGGGGTGTACTACAATAGGGTACGCCGCTCCTGCATCGATGAGTCTTGCTTGACGGGGAAGACAGTAAGGTGCATCACGTTCGGGGGTAATGTGGAATATTACCCCATAGCCATTGTGGATATTGACACCCCTTTTCTATCAGGAAGGGTACGTGCGTGTGTTCTCGACGAACCAGTGGCAGACTTGATTGTCGGTAACGTCCGAGGGGTGCGGGACTGCGCACGGGCGGAAATCAACTAGTGGCAAAAGAGTAAACACCTAGTTGCTAATGTGGTGCTCACCAGGGCACAAACAAGGGCAGAGAAGGAGCAGGAGACTCCAAAAACCACTAGCACGCCGTCTACAGTAGATAGGGTCCTCGGCAATCAGGACGTGTCAGTTGGTGACTTCGCGGAGGGGCAGAGAGCGGATAGGACACTGCAGAGACTGTTTGATCTTGCTAATACGGGTGAGGCAAGGCATACCAAAACATCCCGTTACTAGTTTGAATCTATGAACCAGATCTTGACCTGTTGCTTTGAGAGACAACAGCAGCTCCTGCGGCAGGTAGTGGTACCAGGCCGATAGAAAGCAAAGGTATTGGAGCTAGCTTATGACTGCCCTTTCGCTGGTCATATGGGAGTGGCTAGGACTCGACACAGGGTTCTTTCTCAATTTTATTGGCCAGCCTGCAATACGGACATCAAAGTGTATTGCCGATCGTGTGTTGTGTGCCAACAGATGGCTCACAGGGGCAGATCGCCAAAGGGTCCAGTTCAGACAGTGGACTTGTCCCTGCGCCCATTTCAGCAGATCGCGGTCGACATAGGCCCGTTGCCCGTCGCGTCCGATAGACGATTTGGTTTTATCTTCACGATGGTAGAGTTGTGCAAGAGGTGACCGGAGGCGGTACCAATGCGTTCGATTACCTCACAGGAAGTGGCCGAAGCGTTACAGTTATTATACAATGGATGGGTTTGAAGAAAAAAAATCGAAAAAAGGTGATTCGTCTCACGAGGACAAAAGACAAAGAAAGTAGTCTACGTTACGGCCACAAGGCCTTCGTCGGGAAAAGAAAACAGTGAAGGCTAGATAGGAGACATAAGAACTTAAATGAATATAAGAATAAATATTAAAAAATAAAAAAATATAGATAAATAAAACCTAGGTACTTCCCTGAAGGCGAAGCATCGAAGTCCTATCACGCTTGGCTGAAAAGGAAGTCCTCTGGAGTTCCCAGAGTGTGTGCTCTCTGATAGGGGAACTCAGTTTATTTCGAGGGAGATGTCGGAGGTCTCGAAGTTGTTGGGGATCTCCCAGACGTTTACCTCTTTCTACCACCCGCAGGCAAACGGTGTTTGCGAACGCCTAAACAGCGCAGTTAAGCATATATTGGCGAAAGTGACTGCCGAATTCCCGCAGGATTGGGACAGATATCCGCCGGCAGTACTGTTCGCGTACAGGGAAGCTCCGCACCAAAGTACGGGTTTCTCACCGTTTGAACTGCTGTACGGAGCAAACCCCAGGGGTCCGATGCATGTCCTAAAGGATTGGTTAGTATGAAAGCACACAGAGGAAGCTGCAGGGTCGGCTTATGAATACGTCGTACATTTGCGCGAGCGGATAATTAGGTCGTGCGCGATAGCGCGTGAACACTTAATTCAAGCGGGTATTCAGTACCGCCGGTACGCGAACCGCGGTACTAGATTAATATCACTTCGGCCAGGAGATGAAGCGTGGTTGCTCCTGCTTACGAAGGAAGACAGTGCATTGCAAGGTCCATTTGCTTACGAAGGAACTGACGATTATCTATTAGAGTTAGGAACAAAGAGCATCCACGTGAACATGCTGGCCGTACGTGGAGGCCCAGCTGAGTTAACATCGGTTCAGTTCCCTTCAAGAAGGTAACGCTGGCCCCTTTCCGAATCGTGGGCCAAATGTCGTTCCTATTGGTGAGTTAGGAACAAAAGAGAACACGTTACATGCTAGGGCCGTACGTGGAACGCCCAGCTGAGTTAACATCGGTGGTCAACGCCGTCGAGATCCAACGTTCAGAGGTAGCAGCGGCAGTGGTAGTGGACGATAGCGGAGATAGTTGTGACGATGGAAACTTACAGCTGTCTCTCGTGCCGCTGGCCCCTTCCGAATCGTGGGGCAAAGTGTCGGTCTGTGCAGACCTAATCGACGGGCAGAAAGCTCAGGTAGAGGCAATCCTGAGGGATTTCAGTGATGTACTCACTGATCTGCCCGGACTTAATAGTCCCCTACATAATTCCGACCTACCACCAGCCGATCAAAGTGAAGCCATATCCGTTACCGCTTCACTATAAGGCGGCGATCGAGAAGGAAATTGACGATATGGTACGGCTGGACATCATCGCTCCCTCCGAATCTGCATATTCCTTCCCGTTGGTTGTGGTCAAGAATAAGACTGGATCCCTTCGCGTAATGCATTGATTTCCGTAAGCCTAATAGTATCACGGTAGTCGACGCAGAGCCTATGCCTAACCAGGAGGAGCTTCTGACCAAACTCTCGCATGCTAGATTTTTCAGTAAGTTAGATCTGTCAAGAGGGTATTGGCAGGTGCCATTATCCGAAGCTGCAAAACCCCTCACGGCATTTGCAACACCAAGAGGGCTTTTCCAATTTAACTATATGTGTTTCGGGCTAGTCAATGCACCCGTCACCTTCGTGAGAATGATGAGGAAGCTACTAGGTCACAGAGAGGATGTAATTACTTCATCATCATGTGACGTATTCTTTCCAGAACGTTGTCTCCATTACAGCTGCTCTGAACGCATCACGATTCTGGGCAAGTCGACCTGCATCAGCCAAAGACAAGTTCAGACTCTCTGTGATGTCCTGGGTCCACCGTCGTCTAGGTCGACCCCTTCCCCTTTTTCGAGGGACCATGCCTTCCATCACTGTTTTTTCCAGACTATTATGTCTTTTTATATGACCGAAAAATTTCAGCTTCCTTATTGCGATGGTATTTAGGAGCCAATGTTCCTGTACGTTTAGTGAGTGCAGTACTTCTCTGTTGGTCTTTTTTTTCTGTCCAGGGTATTCTCAACATCCTTCTGTAGCATTTCATTTCAAATGATGTAATCTTTTTTGCAACTGTTTTATTGAGTGTCCAAGTCTCGCAGCCGTATGTTGCCACTGGGAATATACATGCTCTGATCAGCTGTAACTTTGTTTCTTTGCTTGTGCCTTGCCATAGGTTTTTCATCTGTATTAGTTTATGTGAAGCAATTGCAAGTCTTCTTTTAATTTCTACTGCACAGTCGCCAGAGCTGTTGATGATTTATCCTAAGTATTCGAATTCATTAACACTTTCCAGTTCTTCATTATCAATTTCAATTTCTGGTTTGGTCTTTACTTTGTCTGTTGTCAATACTTTAGTCTTCTTGGTGTTTAGGTATAGATTCTGGGCCTCGCTGTGTTTTTTTGGTGGACAGAAGTAATTGTTCAAGTCCTTCTGGGTTGGTCGATAGGAGGACTGTGTCGTCAGCATATCTGATTTCCGGGATCTGGTACCCGCCGATGTTAAATGAGTCAAACTCTGTGTGTTCTTGGTCATCTCTTACATTTCTCATGATATTCTCGGCATAAATGTTAAACAGGTAAGGGGAAAGGGTACAGCCTTGTCTTACTCCTTTCTGTACTTCAAACCATTCTGATGTTTCCCCCTCTATTCTTACGGCTGCCTGTTGTTCTTGGTACAGCAGTGCGATGAGTTGTATAAGGTGGTTTGGAAATCCCATAGTTTTCATAATAGCCCATAACTGCTGATGTTGTACACAATCGAAAGCCTTGGTGTAATCAATGAAACAAGTATGTAGGTCAACGTTGAATTCTCTACACTTTTCTATGATGATCCTCATGTTGAATATATGATCTCTAGTGCCTCTACCTGGTCGAAAACCCGCCTGTACTTCGTTTATTTCTGTTGCTAGCTGTCGTAAAAATTAACAGTGATACAACGTCAAAATATCTCCAATGATACAACGTAGGGATAAAAAACCAATGCGTAAGCTGCTGGAATACATGATCGCCCGCGCCGCGGGTCATCAGGTGTTAGACTTGAAGGCAAAACGGAACGAGGATCAAAAGACAAAAATCTGACTGAACGCGTACTTGAACTAGCGAGGTTAATGGACGCAAATTGGTGGGGCAAGGAGGAAAAGTCACGTTCCCCCCCCCCCCCCCCCCCCCCCCCCCCAAGTTGACATAAAGTAAGGAATTCGACAGAAGGGACCTTGGATATGATACGCCACAGTCATTTATTGGACGCTTTTGCGATACCAAGCCTTTTATTTGAATTCAGCGGCTAAACGCAGATGCTTGAAATATTACAAAATTCAAAAAGTAACTTTTTCTTAATATTAATGTTAGGAATATAAAAATTAGCTGGCCGGATGGCCCATTCTGAGCAGTGAAATAATATGCTTTTAATTATACAGACGGATAGATAATAATGAAGACATTGACAAAAGACTGTGTTGTTCACAACAGCGAAAGACTGCATTGAATCAAACATCTCACTATTTGCACAAAAATCGCGACCTTGAAGACTCAAGTGTCCAAATCTAGTTAGAATGAAAGAGAAGGGGAATTGGTGGAAGCTGTGGCTAAAAATAACTTTTCAGGCAAAATTGTAGAGTTGATGAATAGGTTGGTTCAAAAAACAAGTACGTTTTTGTGAAAACGCAAGTAGAGACGGACAGACTAACAGATAAAAATCCATACTTGACTGAAGCATGACTGAAATGACTTTAGTGTAGGAAATTTGAATTGAAAAACACAAGGCAGTGATTGGCCACAGACAATCATATTATCGGCGCTCAGACGCGCATTTGGGGCCATTCCTCAATAGTTGTCCAGTGATAGACACAGTAAATTTCAAGTGTGGTGATTTCCAAATGAAATAAATTGAAATAAGTTCAGGGACGCCATACTATAGCCAGCAGCTCAGCTGAGTTTTGCTAGCATTTCTGTGTTCTTTATTCATAATCTGAGCTGTGAGTTTCAGTTGTCACCAAGGCGGTGTAAACTAAGTTGGTGATTTTACCAGAGTGGATCCGTGCAGTAACGTTGTGTCAGAGCAGACTATTATTGCCCCCAAGCACGGAGAGGTGGGGCCACCAGATCTCAGCACCAGAGCTACATCTTCAAAGTTGAGTGAGCCTCTGGTCTGCTGGAAATTCACCAACTCCATTTAGTTACTAACAATCCCATAAAATTCCTGCCATTTCTGGACAAGGTGTAGTCAATATAGACTGGAGTGATGAGGCCACCCCAACAGCACAACCATTAACTATCCTCCCAATTAGATGACTAGTATAAACATTAATAAAACTAAATAGTCTAGTACTTACATATGTACACTCTTGCATTTATTATGTAATATTCCATGCATTTCTTTCATAATTTCTAAATCTTTTATAAGTTCTGGTCAAAATAAAACTTGATCCAGAACAAAATAAATGTAAAAAAATTTCTATCAAAAATTTTACACACTTGAGTTAGTTCAGTGTATTATAACATTTGTTAATATTATTAGACTTAGTAAATATCTGTGTGTGTGTCTATAAACTATCACACCACATTACATATCATTACCCTAGACATTTAACGTAGCCACATTCATTAGAAAAAAAAAAAAAGATAAGTGTGAGGTCGTAGTGGTAGCGAGAAGGGCCTTCTGACAACTCTCAGTTACATTTTATCTCAGGAGCCTTCACAGCTGACCTCATGCATCACACGTAGTACCATCACCACCATACAATACCATCAAACCCACTACACTAGCTTTTGTTGCATCCTTTTCATTATGATTTGTAATAGTATTTTGCTGGCATGGCTTATGTAATTACTTACATCGATGATAACTGCGTGTTCCACGATACATGGGAGCAGCATATGGAAGGGCTGTTCGCCGTGTTAAAGTGTCTGAAGACACATGGCCTCACTGCTCGCCCGAGCAAAGTGTCCATCGGTTACGCAGTGCTGGGCTTCCTGTGCTAAATTGTTGGCCACAACGTAATTAAACCAGAAGATAGCACAGTAACTAAGATCTTGGAGTTGCAGGTGCCGAAGATGAAGAGGCAGGTAAAGAAGAGTTTGCTAGGACTTATTAATTTTTATAATACGTTTATCCCAGATTTTTCCACTATGGCTGAGCCGCTTACTTCACTCACCAAAAAAGGGCAGCCAAATAAAGTAAAATGGTCCCCAGAATGTGAAAAGGCACGGGGTAGGTTTAAAAAAGTGTTTTCCGAGAAACAGATCTTGAGGTTACCAGATCTAGGCAGACCACTGATTATACACACCGATGCTTCATCGGTAGGCATTGGGGCCTGTCTCATGCAGGACCATGGTGGGTCACTCCATCCGGTGCTGTACGTCAGTCGGAAGTTGTTGCCAGCAGAAACAAGGTACTCCACTATTGAGAGGGAATGCCTTGCTATTGTGTGGGCGTTTTTAAGCTGACAAGATACCTGTTGGGGGGTGCATTTTTTCCTCCAAACAGATCACAAACCGTTACTATTTCTACAGTCGGCTAAATCTACCAGTGCAAAGTTGACACGCTGGGCATTATTGCTGCAGCAGTTTCATTTCACTATTCTTCCAATTCGGGGAGTACATAATGTAGCTGCGGACGCTCTGTCCAGGTTATAATGTTGTGGTAAGGACAGGAGTGTCCGTGGGAGGGGTTTATAGGTGATAGTGGGTAGCAAGTAATTGCAACCACAGTAGAGGTGTTTCGTGTACATTGAAGATCATGGTTGTGCAAAATGTGATATTTATGAATTTCATGTATTATGGCGCCATAAAGGCGATTTACCATATGGTTGAATTAGGTAGATGTTTGAACCTTGTTACGAAAGACTGTTTGTGCTATTTGGATATCAACTGTAATGTTTGCTTATGTAAGAGTTGCTATTAGTGTACAGCGCACTGTGTTATGGTTGACCAGGGGTGGACAGTCGTTGTCATTTTTCACGACTGCCAGAACCTTGGGTAACATATGTCATACTCATGTGTTTTTTTATGGTTGGAGAATGCAGTAATGATAATCGTAGTGGAGAACTATGGCACTCTCTGTTCATAGGAGGATATGCTGGTAGTGGCATATGGTCGTCCAGACTCCTACGGGGGTTGGGCGAGGCGTCCTCCTGATGGAAGAAAACTTACAGTTATTATACAGCAGATTGGAGTTCCCAGAGTGTGTGCTCTCTGATAGGGAAACTCAGTTTATTTCGAGGGAGATGTCGGAGGTCTCGAAGTTGTTGGGGATCTCCCAGACGTTTACCTCTCTCTACCACCCGCAGGCGAACGGGGTTTGCGAACGCCTAAACGGCGCAGTTAAGCATATATTGGCGAAAGTGACTGCCGAATTCCCGCAGGATTGGGACAGATATCCGCAGGCAGTACTGTTCGCGTACAGGGGGGGGGGGGTGGTGGATCTCACAGCGCTATTTCGCAGTGCATTTTAGGTATTGTGGTCGGCGTTAGGTCACTCGGAAAGGCCGAGGTTAGCCGAACCGGTGTGTCAAGTGACTACCGGAAGTCCGGAAAAAAGGCGCAAAGTTGGGTAGTCAGAAACTAGCCTTCGTCCAAGAAGGACGCATATTTCCCTTTTGTTAGCGAGATTGCTGTGTGCTTCAGATTATGGACTATTAACTGAGTGCTTGCCATATTTCGGTCTTGGTGGATATTTACGTTGTAATTCTAGAGCAGTGAATGGTCTAGGTTGTCATTTCTACAGGCCGTAGTTTAATAAGATGTCAATGATGTGAGTGTGTCGTTGTCACAGTTTTGCCGCTTAGGTGAGAGATATTCATTGCAGTGTTCTTGTTGTAAGTCGTACCTTCGCGTATGATGCTGATAGATTAAGCTGCTTAGGCAAGTTTACAGTGGTTTTTCATTATTGTATGTGATGCGTTGATTGGCCGTGTGAGGCCTTATTGTGTGTGTAAATAATTAAAGGGAAGTACCTGTTGAAGGTGTTATTTCTTATGTCAGCCATTGTTATGTGGTTGTACCCTTGGAAGAACGAGCCTTTATTTGTTATTATAAATCCACACTGCAGTGGTGTAACCAGTGGAGTGTTCTCCACGATAAGTGGTTCCTGACGTATATATATATATATATATATATATATATATATATATATATATATATATATATATATATATATATATATATATATAAGAAATCCTGATTCATACGTGTGCACTTCTATCTGTAATAACTCAATCAACTGTGAATTTGTAAAATAACATAAATTTAATTTAACGATCATTTATTATGTATATTTAAGATTAAATAAGGTTATGGTTAGATGTGATGTAGACAAATTTTGTTTTCGTTATCGATAATTGATGACGGAATGTAAATGTTCGTTGCTGTGGACTGTTTAATAAAGTACTTAGCTGAAAATCGCTGAGTACTGCTGCTGTTGTTCGTCACCTCGTCTCACTGTGACAAGGGGCACATCCCGAGCGAAGGTTCACGGGGTAACCTCGCCTGGTGTCAGTGCTGATTATCTTCACAGGTCAGTCAAATGTTGCGTCTAGTCTCGACAACCAGCTTCTGAATCACAGGCTTGTCGCGTAGAATCGTACCACAAATGGTTTGGTAGACTCATATCACCTTATTATACTTTATTAGTTTATAAACTTAGACTCATATCACACATGGTCTTGCAAATACTTACCACAAATGGTCTTGCAGACTCCACAAATGGTCTTGCAGACTCGTACCACAAACTTTAGAGGAAATAGAAAGAACAAATGCCTCTGCTAAGTCTTGGTTTTCCTAATATTTGTTAAGGGCCTTTCCCGCTGTCCGCCCACCAGTTTGTGTCTCTCATAAGTTTTATCCTCATTGAGTATATACAGCATAACTCTGGGAATATGATGAGAAATCACCATTATCTTTTAAGTTAATTTAAAGAAAAAATTGTGACTGGATAACGGCGAGTGCAATGGCTTGTGTCTGAATAAAAAATGTGTTAAGTTTACATATAAACTCAAAAATGATAATATACAACCATGCTCATGCTGATGTAATTATCACTCACTCCCTGCTCCATTCGGAGTCTGGGGTTACTTCTCCTTTTGGTTCCCTGTGAGAACTAGCACGAATCAATCACCAGCACTTGCTGTGGTAGTTTATAAATATACTATTTTCATATGCTGAGGTTGTCAGCCGCGTATGAATTTGTACAACCACTAGTAAGTACAAACATGTCAAATTCAAATTGTAAAATGTATGTTACAATTCACCCCAACTGGAAAATACAATCTCCGGGTACAGTTTCAGAATAAACACGACAACTTGCTTAGATGCCTCGAATACTTGGTCTGTGGTAATTTTAGAATCCCTTTTATGAGGGGTGCTCCAATTCCTAGGTCTCCCGTCTTTGTATTTATAAAGTCGGGTTTTCGAAGATGCCCAAATGCTTTATTTGGCCTTGTTATTCGAAATCCTGTCTTATTCTCTCTGGCTCGTGGAGATGCTACTTTGACGTTGTAGTGCGGTGGGTTTTAGCCTCCGAATTTGCTAGGTTATCTTTCAATTTTCGCTCCAAGCCCCCGCATGTCTTTTCCGACAAAACTTCAAATCAGAACGAATGTATATTTCCTGCTCTCATTTGATCCAATCCATGAGCAAGAATAAAGCAGGTCGGGGCGTTTAGTCATTACCTTCCCCCTCGTATTTCAAAATATCATTTTAACATTTTAACACATAACCTCATTTCCATCTATGGCATGGCTCCTTCCGTTACTCTTAGGTAACCTTTCAAATCAGACTTGCAAGATAGTGCCCTCGCTAATTTGACTCCCCAGACGGGTTTCTCTTTAATAATTATTACAGAAACTTAAAGACAGAAGTGCTTATGCAATTATCACCGGTACTTGAATTCGTTTACCAGACGGATAATCGCTGACATTCGCTGACCTCAGACGTTTTCACAGACAACAGTTTGGCCTTTCTTTGTAGTCTGACTCAGTATTGTCGCAATGAGCGATTAACACTTGTCAGATAATTTTGTTCACTTTCTTTTCCTCTCCGACAGTATTGCTATTTTCAAGTCGTTGTTTATACTTCTTCCTGTAATAATTCGTCATGTCTGTTTACCTGACCATCCCTGTTGAGAGAGCAGACAGGTGATGCAATATTGACCGACAGTCATGTTGGTAAAATTCTCGTGTATTAAACATGGGCGCGCTGGATTAACACGAAGTTCGTCCCAGAGAGTTTATTTAGCGCTGATATAGCTATTGTGATTTCCTAATTTCTCTCGTGGAGAGAACACAACCCAGCTGGTCATACCATGAATGTTTCTTTATAAAGTTACAGGGCCGTAAATTATCCAGGTGGTGACATATTGTAGTCATGCACCTGAAGACGACGGAAATGTTGTAATCGCTTCTGGACGGAAATGTTACAGAGACATTATTTGTGATAATGTAAATATTTGTCGTGGTAATCATTACCAAGAATTGACGGAAATACCACCTCCTTATACGGAAAATGACCGTTTGAAATTTACTAAACGCATGAGTCATGCAGCAAATTCCATGAAGAAAGTTATCAAAGCACGCATGATTGAAAACAATTGGCTGGGCAATTTTGGATGTTATAAACACCACTTATGATTAAAGCCTGGTCAGATTGTAACAACCACGTGTATGGGACAAAAGTTGCAATATAATCTGACACTTTCGCCGCTTTAGAGCACTGTGAAATTCACCTCGTCAAGAAGATAACCAGCTAGCCAGAGTATGGAATAGGATCAGAATTCCATTTATCAGACCGGACCTTGTTTGAGCATCTCGTGGACTTACATTCCAGGAAAACTCTACCTACATCAACACGGATAGCCGGAATCCTAGGAATCTGAAAACACAAAGTCAAAGTGGGAGCCTAGTGTAAAGTAATACCCCAGACCGCATGTACGAGGCATCTTAAACAAGTTGCCTTAACTATTGCTCTGAGCCAGGAGTCAGCATTCCTAAAGAGATTTTAGGTAGGTGGTACCAGTTTAGGGTACTATCTCTAGAACAAAGTGTGTGGTATAAGTGGCCTGCTGTCAACGTTAGACACCTTCATTAGACGGGTTTTGAAGGCTCTGGACCAGCTTCGTGATTACTCCCTGATATTTCTTGGAAAATGTCACTATCTCCAGACTTGACCAGTGACGAGAGTGCATCAGTCCATAACCTGCAAAGAGCCAACCATCGGCTGGAGCAGAAACCAACAAACTTACTGGTAGCTAAGTACAAACTTAAAACCTGCCAAGGGAACTATTTCAAGAAAATTCCCTCAATATCCGTAACATCACCCTGTGATGATAAACTTTTTTTAAAAAGAGAATTATTCATTTTACACTTTTAGATATAATTGATTACTAAATTTTTTATTAGTATATATACAAACTTATAGTTGCTTTAATCCTTTTGAGTGTACTGCACACGTATGTCTCAGTCATCTTAAACACACTTAAAACAGAGCTACTAAATTAAGATTTCACTGAATTAAATCAGTTGGGGGCTTGAACAAGCTAAAATACATGTTGAGAGCACATCATGGGGCGAGGCAATCTTGATAAAGTTATATTTAGCGTGATTGCTGCGCATCATGCTGAGCCTCACCAAAACGCAAAACTAGAGTCGTTAGCAGTGACAAAGCAACGTATCGAGGGATGACGTAAAAATAGTTGGTGTCTACGCTTTGTAGCATATCGACGTGTCCACATGTGTGGCTGGGTTCACTTATTATTATATGTGAAGCATAAGGTACTTTTAATAGTGTTTCAGAAGTCTGGATTTGACCCGAAAATCAAGTGAATATTTATACGCCAATGTGGTGAAATCACTTCGTCAGGATATATTTAATCCGCAGTATTGAATGGCCAAGATGGCCAGGAATATATTGTCATGAAATATTCTAATCCACATATATAAATTATTAGGTAAATATGAAGCCTAACAAATAAAACTAATAAAGAGAAGAGCAATGGTAAAATAACAGTGCTGTCACAAAGAATGTACTCGAAATCCCCCTTGTTTTCTGCTTCGTCTGCAAATTGTAACGCTTTCACGTTGATATAAAAGCTTACTGTATTATTACCCGCCTTCTTCAATGAAACGTGTGCTGCATTTCTAAGAAAAACATTGAGACGTACTGCGTAATGACCTAAATTAATCCTAACATTAATTATACTGCGTTACCAAAACGAACGAACAGATGGACAAAAGGATAAAGAGAGAGGGGAGGGCTGAAAATCAGGAACGCATGCATCACGCGTGTAAGTCTACATGCACTAATTTTTTTTCAGACGGACAGTGATAAAATACACTACCCTTTCCCAGAGTTAGGTTTATAAATCAAAAAAAACTCTTATTAGAAAAGATAACATTAGATGGGTTTACGGTTGAGAACATAACAGTACCCAGACAGCACATCTTCGAAACAGGAGGTAGAAGAAATTGCATATTTTGAACGCAGCCACGTAGCTCCTTTAAATTTGTATTTTTGGGTTCCTTAGGGCTTGCTGACAAATAATATGTAAAACGTTACGCAAATAGTCCAGGAATTAATAAATTATACCCAAAATAAAATATTGGGGGTGCCTGACAGCATAAAATCATTTCTGCTCATAAGAATTTTTTTTAACGTGTTTGAAAAAAATTTACGTTACAGAAATAGCCTACCATGTAAACTCCAAATTGATTGGAGCGCAACAAATGAAAGCCTAACCACGATTGGTCGGGCTATAAATACTATCTTGGTTGTTAGGGGAAACGGGGAAAGGTAACATTTTTTCAAACACTTGTCGAAACGGGGCTCATTGGTCAGACTCGCTGATATACACACTTGGGAGCGTTAGTTCGAAACCACTTGTTTAAAATAGCTTGATAAAGCATCAGTGCGTTGAAGCCAGCATATATTTTGCTAAATAAAAGCCTGGAAGATAAGCAGATGGGAATTTGTGCCAGTTTGTGCCAGAATTCATTGCTAATCAACGTATCTGTGTTTATTCGTATGAATTGTGGTAAGCTTGAACCATTCAATATCTTTTAATGAAAATTGAATGTGAATTGTTGATTTATGCCTGTATATATATGTGTAGTTCAGTGGCCAACGTGAGGTAAAGCCTGTAATGCTCCAGCCTGAACAGAGGGTGTCGGAGAGAAGTAAAACGGCATGGAATGGCCAAACAGTACACTGACACCTGGATGATTGACTAGAAAGAAATAATGCTGGAAGTGCAGAGGCGTAGTAACCATTAAGAAGGGTAATACTGGAATAAAGTATTTCAAATGAAGCTGACAGTTGGCCTAATGCTCTGAACTCAATGTTTGTGCTGTGTTGTGATCAATGTAACAAGAGAGTTTAAGTTAGTTATGAAGTAGAAGGTACATCCTTCTTGATTTCAGGGACAGTGGTCTTGATGGTACTGAGCAGCACCTGGTCAGAGCTGTGCTGAATCCAGTGTAGGACAGCATACTCCTTGGTCCTTTTAGCTATCAGTGAGGTGTCTCCAGAGCCCAGAGGAGAATTCGAGCAGAGGAGTCCTTTCCTGCCGCCATCACGCCAGATAAGCTAACTTGGCCAGCTGAGCTCAACATTATGTCCCCTCATCTTGAACTGACTTTGTAAAATTAACATTAAGAGGGGAATTTACTTGTCTTAAAATCAGGAACTGTGAACATCTCCAATACTAGTCCCTAAAGACAAACTATTGAAGTCATGATGACAAATACCAACAGAGCTTGAACAAAACAAAACCAGTATTACCTCATTTTACTACTACACAACTGACACACATAGAACATTTGTAATAATATATGTCACTACAATATTCATATTAAATACATTCTGTACATAACTTGTAATTTAAATTGATTGTGATTCCTGGTTCCCTTGTAGTTGAATCAGGACACATATTCATTCATGCCAGTAATGAATACATATTGTTATTTGAAAGTTTATCAGTGACTCTTTTAAGATATCTTTGTAGAGTGTTATATGTATGTGAGTGTCACAGTGTTGTCAAGAGTAGTGGATTAAATTAAATTGTTTATCTGTCTGTTGTTGTGACATACACTTCACCATACTCATACCCTAGACACATAACGTAGCATCACACTATTCCAGAATAATTCTGACTGAGATATATAGATATGTGGTAGCAAGTAAGGTTATCTATAATACACTACTCTTAATAGATATAGATACCTTCACAGCTGATCTCAGTCAGTACACTAAGTTCCCTATAAGTATTTATAACATCCCACTTCACCACATATATATTGAAAGACATCCAAGATATTTCAAGGTTCGTATAACCTATAAATATATATAGATATAAACATTGGTGAAAAGTAAAGTGTGTCGGGAAGGAGCATAAGAGAATATATTTTAGCGTACAAAAAAATAAGCGTGCTAGAATGCACAAAACTATGGTATTATAGATTTCAGAATGAAAATTTAAAAGCAGAAATTATATGGATACTGTATGTTGAAAAATTAGATTTTTCCAATGGATATCTGTTGAACATTATGTCGGAGCAAAATTGTGATTCATAAACTTTCTTGTATGAATAAAATAGAAAGTCATTTAAATATGGAGTCTTCAAAGAATCAATGAAAAGTTCAAGTTTGTGAATTTAATCTTGTGACAGTTGTCAGTTTTACAGTTTGTGAACACGAATTCACATGTTGAAAATGAAACAATTCTTCAGAAACGAATTAAGCCAGTTACATTCAACAAGTTAAACTAACCACAATAACACGTTTTGGCGTAAAATAAAAGCATTTATTCACCGAGTCAGCATACCATTACAAACGAATGAAATAACCCTAGACACTACCCAGTGACAATCGCATTTGCTCTTAACAATACATAATAATTCTTCATAAAAGGTGTCGGGCAAATACAAAGTTAACAATTTCTCTGTTCACTTCAGCATTGTTCTTGATTTCTGAATTATCTTATGAACACTCCCTCGAGGTAGAAGCATCATCATCCTTCTATCTGTATCTTTGCCAAGAGTGCTTTTGTACGAAGGTAGATACCTTTGAAGACCCACATTATATACTCTAGGTTTTAGCCACTGTTGGACCATCACTGTAGAGCAAGGGGGGGGGGGGAAGCCGTGACAACACCACATGTGTTTAATCTCTATGTCTGGGTTCACTCCCTCGGCGATAAAATTATTCTGCCTGGTGGTGGTCATTTAGCCGTGAAAGGCACAAAGGCACCCAAATCTAAGGAGTGGCTGTGCACAATTTTATGTGCGTAAAAATGCAGAAATAAATACATAGTGACAGAGAGAAGAGGAGAACGACAAATTATGTGACAGGTACACAAACACCACGAAAAAGATTAATTGAAATTTAGGCACCATAGACCAGCTCCCAACATGCATATTCACTCCTTTCAGACCATTTTCATTAAATGTCAAATGCCCAGATCATGGTAAACATTGTTCTCTAGAACTTCTGTTTGTTTACTAACTGTCCATAGTTCTTTTCTGTACAATAGATTCCGGGGACTCTCAGAAGACAACGAAGGAATAGAACTTCTGCTCCCTTGGGTGTGTCCGTAAGGGATAGCTAATATGTGATTGTGCATAGAGATGGTCCTGCAAGACGCCACCAGACGTAATGGCCACTGACTGCTTTGAGAGTTCTTTCATCCTACAGGGAAGTCTGATGTCTTTGGCAAGCGATTCTCACACTGCCATAACCCTGAAACGTGTCAGGTTATATGCCTGTCCTGTCCCCGCATCTGTTTTTTATGCAGCTGCTCAGGGCCAAATCATTCCAAACAAAAATGTTGGGTGGGGTAATTTCAAAATATTTTGACATGGAAAAATTCTGCGCGTGATGTAGAGGTCACCTCTCCCATATATGGTATGAAAACATCCGAACTCATCAACACATCTGTAAACTCATACGACAATGTTTTTCAGGTGTAACTAATTATTACTATCTAAAGTAATCGTGTCATAACAAGTAGGACAGGAAGCGATTAGGTCATCCTTGTCAGTCCAAAATGTGTCACCCAGACAAGTACTCTCTTATCTGACGCGTACCCTGGCCTTATCAGCAATTAGACTAATACGCTTACGATTTAATCGGTAGCAGCCAAGGTTGGGTACACGAGAATACGCCTATCGTTTCAATCTTGCATCACCTGTCTACTATTTTCAGCAGAGATGGTCAGGTAAACAGACGAGACAAAATATCTCTGAGAGGGGTGTAAGAAGGAAAATACAAAATATCTGCTGCAATGCAGAAAAAGAAAGAGGGTGCCGGTCACTGAAACACGTAAATAATCAATACAACAAATGTCCAGGATACAGCCGTAGTGAACAAGAGAGCGACAGGAGAACGACCCAAAAGTCATTTTGTGACAAAAAGAGCCAGCTGCAATAGTGGTTCCGTGTACATTCAGGACTAAAAATAGAAATGATGAAAATGATAGAAAGTCGGCTATTGCTCCGTGACTCGTGTATTTCAGTATTTGTTGGAAACAGTTGGTTCCAAATTGATATGTATATAATTGATATATATGCTTTCGTCTGTGAATATATATATTTTTTTCTTCTGTTATTATGCGTTTTAGAGCTAGAAAATTAACAAATGGTAAAGTCTTCAGTGTTTGTGTGTGTCTGAGTGGGTAAGCCACGTCTTTGACCTTTGTCCTAGCCAGACGAGCGTCCGATTGGCAGAGTGGCTAGACCACTTACCTCTCGCGGCAAAGGTGCTGGGTTATAAACACGGTGGCGTCTCGCTCCGGTCTATCCAGCTGTGAAGGGGTATGTAGTAAAATCTGCGAGAATAATCGCTCATTTCAGTAAGATTTTAGTCATAAAATGATAATATATAAATCCGCCCTAATGTGTCTGACGGTGATGCTCTCACACGCCAGCAACGCTGCCTTTTGTGCAGTGCTAAAGCCTATAGAACGATTCCACGGTAAAAATCTAACACGCGTTTTGGTTTCGGTTTCGAAAACGTACTACCAACATTTAACATTTTGCCAGATCTGCTGCATACATTTTGCAGCCTAGACTTATAATTAACGATTTTTCGGAAGTGTGCCGCAAAATAACTATCTGAATTAACGTATTCTGTCAACTTTAACGCTGGTAATAAGTAATAATCCTTACATTTTTTGGTAGTGTTACACGATACAATACAAATTATTAACGCCAATTCTTAACCCGCCACGCCAACACCACAAAATTAATATGAAACAAATATAAAGGTATGTTATCAGGCACTCGCAGGAAATAAAGAAGTAGAACACCAGACAACAGAAAAACAACAGACATGAGTGGCTTACCCAGGATTTGAACACTGGACCTTCCGTGCGACAACCCCGCCTAGCCATGCAAGCGAATCACACTATCCGCTCTGCCATCTACGCATCATCTAAAAATGATGTTTCAATGGCAGGTCAATAGTGCGAACCACAATACACGACACCAGAAGTCCTCCATGGGCAGTTCAGCCTATTAATGACGCAATCACTTCTGTTGTATTTCTATCAAGCAGTATAGGCCGAATCCAACAAGACCCTTAGGACCTTAATACTGTGTCCAGTAAATGATAGTAGACTAGAACAGTGAGAACAGGATAGTGGGTAGGTTTGGTATTGTACAAACATTTATTACAAATAAGGGAGGGAAACCTGAGGCCTGTAAACAGTACATTAATATGAAACAAATATAAAGGTATGTTATCAGGCACTCGCAGGAAATAAAGAAGTAGAACACCAGACAACAGAAAAACAACAGACATGAGTGGCTTACCCAGGATTTGAACACTGGACCTTCCGTGCGACAACCCCGCCTAGCCATGCAAGCGAATCACACTATCCGCTCTGCCATCTACGCATCATCAAAAAATGATGTTTCAATGGCAGGTCAATAGTGCGAACCACAATACGCGACACCAGAAGTCCTCCATGGGCAGTTCAGCCTATTAATGACGCAATCACTTCTGTTGTATTTCTATCAAGCAGTATAGGCCGAATCCAACAAGACCCTTAGGACCTTAATACTGTGTCCAGTAAATGATAGTAGACTAGAACAGTGAGAACAGGATAGTGGGTAGGTTTGGTATTGTACAAACATTTATTACAAATAAGGGAGGGAAACCTGAGGCCTGTAAACAGTAAATTAATATGAAACAAATATAAAGGTATGTTATCAGGCACTCGCAGGAAATAAAGAAGTAGAACACCAGACAACAGAAAAACAACAGACATGAGTGGCTTACCCAGGATTTGAACACTGGACCTTCCGTGCGACAACCCCGCCTAGCCATGCAAGCG
Organism: Oreohelix idahoensis; assembly: GCA_024509875.1. NCBI lineage: Eukaryota > Metazoa > Mollusca > Gastropoda > Stylommatophora > Oreohelicidae > Oreohelix > Oreohelix idahoensis. Next base: position 49,289 of record JAMPIV010008838.1, read on the forward strand.
AATCACACTATCCGCTCTGCCATCTACGCATCATCTAAAAATGATGTTTCAATGGCAGGTCAATAGTGCGAACCACAATACACGACACCAGAAGTCCTCCATGGGCAGTTCAGCCTATTAATGACGCAATCACTTCTGTTGTATTTCTATCAAGCAGTATAGGCCGAATCCAACCCTTATTTGTAATAAACGCCAACACCACACCTCGCTTGATAGTCCGCCATGCATATATACACGCTGGAAAAAAGCCAACAGAGGCAAAACACGCAGACAATTATATTGCCTCCTCGCGGTATTGTTTCTGACGTCACAAAAACAAGTTAGTTATTTGAAAAATACATGCTAGCGAGAGGGGAAGATGGCCGTCTTGTGTAAAATATTTATTTGACGATTACCGGTGACAAAATTGAAAATCTAAAACCATAATGAAACTGAACATAAAAAATATATGGTAGTATAGCTTAGAATTCACTGAGCAAGAATGTGTTTTAAATAATAGGATAGTCCCAGTATTACCCAAATTGTTGAGAAAATACTAAATATCTACGAACGCACGACCAGACAGACTGTTGTTCCTGCTTGTTTTTTTTTCATAACGTTAGTGGGGACATCGTCTTAGAAGAGAGGCATTGAGGAAATTCAAATTCGTTTGGGTAACAAGAGTATAGGAGGAGAGGGGAGCGGTAGGAAAATTGTTACCAACAACTAACATCGTTTTGCATTGGCCTAACTAAAGCAGACTGGCCAATCGACTACCAGACGCAAAGTATGTTTGGAATTATTTTTGTTTTTCAAAAACTGCATTTGAATTCTGGTAGTCGCAAGCTTTCGATTGGCCAGTTGTTACGGTATATGCTATTAACGCCGTCTGCTAAAGGTTAGCAGACGTGCAATCGTAAAGGTTAAGACATTTAATATATTGCGATAGATGTTTCAATTATTGAACGCTCCATACACGATCGATTATGACGTGTCTAGCGTTTTTTAGGACACAGTCGGTAACTAGGAGACGCTACCCTTTGTTACTTGACCGCCAAGCTGAATAGCTGCGTTTTTCTAACCTTCCAATTCAATGGCAGGATATAGCCATTTATATGTGCATTTTTGATGGACCAGGGTCAGTCCTAGAACTCTATATGAGAGGAAAATTTATGGAGGTTAGTATTTAACTAGAATTCTCAGAAGGAGGAGAATAATCGTCAAATTCGTATGAAATATTCAGACTCGCAGTCTCACTGTCGGCAGGTAGCCATGTCTAGCTGCGCGTGCATATAGCTGTGATGTTCTGACGACAATACTGCATTGTATCCTTAAACGGACATTGACACGTAAACCAGCAGTCTACGTTATTGATTAATTTATGCATGACTTATAAGGACTTATGTTCTGTTCCTATTTGAAATGATCATCCTGTGTGTACATGTGATTAAATATTACGGACTCAATCTGAAGGCATTAATTACTTCATTAATGTTGCTGAGTTCAAGTTACATGAACTACTTCTTCATACCATGCTACTGAGTTGTATGAACACCTTCACCCTAATTCGCGTAATACTAAACAAAGCACGATTAACAAGAGATCACTAAAGTAACCATACTCAGTGCATGATCTTCAACCGGCAAATAACTCAGCAACAATGTGGCGGCCGAATGCGGGGAACGACAGAAAAAAGAAACAAACTTCTGTTCCTTACGCACATGTTAACCATAATATTTATGATCAAGTTTCGATCACATGATCCAGTCGAAGATGACGTCTTACTCATTCTAATGCCTAACAACGTGACGTCACTGAAAGTCGTGTAGGTGATCTGTCGGAGAAACCAAAGTCGTTTTCTAAGTCTAACCAGGGGAAACATGAGCCATTGAAGCAAACACACGATATGGACTACAGGAGCAGACAGTCAGGGGCATTAGCCTAGCTGTTGACGACCTCTAGCACTGATCTAAGCAACGGAAAAGATAAGTCTAGCTGTTTAAACTGTCGTCATTGCAAACAGTAATACTGAGTCCATGCCTTTTGCCTGCATAGGCATGTCTTTTCTGAATGTGTTTCATGTAAATTTTGGTTGTTTTAATGTGTTGTTAATTAGTGGGCCGGTTGGAGGGAACTGAAATCTCTGGGGAATGTCGCGAACAGCTGACCACCTAGATTTCAGTCGGTCTTAGGGCAGTTAAACGATTGCACTTTTGGAAGCCCCATTGAGGTTTGCCATTGGACTATCTGTCCAAATCTGCTGTCGTTTGACGATTTGTGTTAGCTGTACCGTTCCGTAGATAACTGGTGTATTTTATTCGTACTCAGTTCACAATTTTATTCAGTTTCGTATCATGTTCGTTAACTATTTCGTCCAGTCTACTCTCACTATAATTTATTTTATGATTGTTAAATGTTTGTCCGTTATGAGTCCTGTGATGTCATCATTTTTTGCATTCATTTTTTTTGTGTACTTTGAATATTAAGTTGACCTCGGGTCAGTCCTTGACCCTTCATTTGGCTTGTGACACTTCCGCTTGTTTTATTTAGTTCATAAATTCATTTTTAATTGTGAAAATGTCTTGTTTGCGTCTTGACATTGTTTGTACCCTTTAGTTGCATCATTGTTTTGTTTGTCCTCATGATATATATTAAATACTACATTAATAATATGATATTATATGCAATAATACACTTGTAATTTAATTTAATTAATTTTTTCTGATATTTAAGGTTAATATGGGACATTGCATAATTATGCAGTGATAGTCCAAGAAAGTAGCACTACAATTTATAAGAGATGCCTAGGGCATAATAATATAATATATATATTGACCAAATAAAATAATCTTATAGTCTACCTTTGAGGTAATAGACCCATTGTATATTATTTAATATACTTTTCTGGTACTAAGAGAGTGACTTAGTACATTGAACAATATAATTACTAGGAATCATACCCAACATTATTGGATATTAAGATTAATTGTGTGATGTAATTACATTATAGTTAACAAATATCATAACTATTTATGATATAGATAGTACTTAGATACAATATTGTTACAAAATATTGTCTATTAGTTAAACTTAGACATACGAGTTCAGTACTATTGTGATTATTTATATTGAATATTCCTAAGTTGAGTAAGTATAATAATTACTCTGAAGCTACTATTGACTATTTTAATCAGTAATTATCAATAATTACTTACAGATAAAAGTCAAAATGCTTACTATAGACCATTTCGTTAAAATTGGTAAGGAATATGGTTATAAATCTCAAGAACTTCGTCAGTTTGCTGAGGCAGAACTGGAAAAACATAAAGCAGAAATGGAGGAACGTGAAAGAAAAGAAGCAGAGAAAAAGGCTGCATTAAAGAAAGAGGAAGAGGAACAAAAGGCTGCATTAAAGAAAGAGGAAGTAGAACGTGAGATGAAGCAAATTGCCAAGGAAAATAGATTAAGAGAAATTGCTCAACAGGAAGAAGAGAATAAATTGAAACGAGAGGAAATTATTTTACAACAAGAAATGGAATTGGCGCGTATTAAATTGGAGACAGCAAGATTACAAGCACAAAGTGCTGATGCAAACCAGAATAATAACGCACAAAATGGATCGTCATCCAGCCAAACTAAACATTTCTACAACTTTAAATTACCCACTCTCAACTTAAACGTGGACGACCTTTCATCGTTCCTGTCACGTTTTGAACAGACTTGCAAAACAAACCATTTGCCTGAAGAGTCATGGGTACTCAAGTTAAATGAATTCTTGGTTGGAGAACCACTGACGGCTTCTCAAAATGCTGACCCATCAATAGCAAATAACTACGGTGCTATTAAGTCCTTGCTTTTACGAAGGTTTCACCTGGACGAGGAACACTGTAGGTTGAAATTTAAGGGAATTTTACCTGAATCTCCAAAAGATTTTGCAGGATTCATTGCGAACATACGCAATACATTTAATAGATGGGTTGAACTGGCAGAAGTCAACAAATCATACGACAAATTAGTTGATTTACTACTACGGGATAAGGTATTATCTTCGGTTAGCCAGCCATTTTTTGCATATTTGCAGGAGCGTAAACCAGGTACTATGGATGAGTTAGAAAAAATTTCTTTAAACTACTGTTCGGCACATCCGAATGCAACCATTTCTAACTCCTCATTAAGAGAACCTCTACCTGTAGCGTCCAATATGGCCTACAATCATAATAACAAACAAAGACATCACAGTGTAGACAGAAGTAGGTTCCAAAGAAATCACAATGTTAACTTTCAGAAGGGACATAATAATGATTTCAACAATAAAAATGAGTTCAACAGAGGTAGATCACGAGATAGAAATTATTCACCTCAAACAAACTACCACAATGGTCAACATAACACTAATTATAATCGATCACATACCCCCAATAATAATAGTAACTGGAATGGTAATAATCATGGCTCGAGACATCGAGATAATAGTTACTATAGAGGACGACGAGATAATTCTAACAATTATACTCGGAATCGATCTCATTCTCGGGGATCATCTCATTACAACCATAATACAGGGGCGGCAGTTACAAATAATACTACCCCTATAGCTCAGGTCCCACTTGACAATAATACAACACAGTCTTCTGCTGCATGTTTTGCTATTAATTATAATGTGGCAAATAGTTGCCAACAATGCAATCTTATTTTTCAGAAGGCGAAAGAAACAGTGCTTAACTGCGGACATATTACACCAGAGGTAGGTCTTGCAGTCAACGATGGAACAGGCTTACTAATTTTTAACAGGGGAATCGTTAATGGATCCGTCGTCTCAGTGCTGAGGGATTCAGGATCCACAACGATTGGTGTACGTCAGTCGCTGGTACATCCTAGCTGTGCGACAGGAGAATATGTACGCTGCATGACATTTGGTGGAACTATTGAGTTCTACCCAACAGCTATTGTTCATATTAGAACACCCTTTTTCACAGGGAACGTAAAAGTATGTATGCTAAAAAAGCCTATAGCTGATCTGATGGTTGGTCGTATACACGGCAGTAAAGATTGTACTCCAGATGAGATCATAGAATGGGAGAAACATAACCTATGCACTGGAAACGCCGTGACGACTAGAGCGCAGACTCAACTCATGGAGAAAGTTGATGATAATAAAATGGATGCAGACAACCAAGAGGAATTTGTAGTCAATTCACCTATTGACAGGGAAACATTTGCAACCAAACAAAAAGAGGATAAATCTTTAAAAAATTTTTTTAAGCTGGTTGATAAAGTTGACAATCTATCCTCAGGTAATAATAACAAACATTGTTTTGTTATTAAAAATGACATATTGATTAGATGTTTTAATGACAAATCACAAATGAAACAACAAGTTATGGTCCCGTATACTTTTAGACGGTACATTCTTCAACATGCACATGACTCACATTGTGCTGGACATATGGGATATACTCGAACACGATCTCGAGTACTGTCTTCATTCTTTTGGCCAGGAGTGTCAAGAGATATTTCGCAGTATGTACGTTCCTGTACTACATGCCAAGAAGTGAAAGCACGTGGAGCTTTTCACACGGCGCCTATTCAGGCTTGCGATATCTCAGTAAGACCGTTTGACAAGATGGCAATAGATATTATTGGTCCATTGCTACCATCGGCCAGAGGACATAGATTCGTCCTTACGTGCATTGATTTGTGCACACGATGGCCAGAAGCTATCCCATTAAAGACCACCACTACCACAGATGTAGCTGATGCACTACATCTCATCTTTTCTAGAATAGGGTTTCCTAGAAAACTTTTATCAGACCATGGGTCACAGTTTATATCTGACACCATGAAGGAAGTCATGAAAACTTGGAACATTGATAGGAATTTAAGTAGTATTTATCATCCTATGAGTAATGGTGCGGTTGAAAGACTTAACCGTACACTTAAACAACTACTACATAAGGTTACTGCTAAGCACCCTCATGACTGGGACAGAGCACTCCCAGCTGTTCTATTTGCTTATCGGGAGGTACCGCATGAACAAACTGGCTTCTCTCCCTTTGAATTAGTTTTTGGTGCTCCCCCAAGAGGTCCTATGGGACTAATAAAAGACTTATTAATTGACGCGGAGATGACTCAGGACACTCAGTCATCTTACGAGTACGTGATTAATCTTCGGAAGAACATTATTGAGTCTTGCCAGTTGGCAACAGCTTCTTCTGAGGCTGCAAAAGCTAAGGCTCGATCTCTACAAAATAGGTCTCGACGATTACGCCAATTATTCCCAGGCGACGAGGCTTATGTGTTACTTCCTCACAATAACAATAAATTATTGATATCTTGGAATGGTCCTTACAAAGTCATTGATAAAATTTCCGACGTTGATTACGTCTTAGATATCAAGGGACACAAAAAGATATTTCATATTAACATGCTCAAGCAATTTCATACACGTCCTGAACACTTACAGTCAATTTTTCATGAACTAGATGACAACACAGTATCTACTTGTTATTATTCTAACTTATCTGTCATCCAGGAAGAAGAATCTTCTTTTCCTGAGGTACAGTTACCGTTACCGGTACCAGTAGTTCAACCTACTGAATCTTGGCGGGATGTAACCATCTCTTCAACGGTTACACCGCAACAGCGTCTACAGATTGCTAATCTATTACAATCTTATCCAGATGTGTTGACCGACGTCCCGGGTCGCACATCGGCTATCAGTCATGACATTACTCTCAATGATGATACACCTATTCGTGTACATCCCTATTCGGTTCCTTTACATTTCCTTGCTAAAACTACTAAGGAACTTGTACAGATGTTGTCTCTGGGAATCATTGAGACTAGTAATTCGCCATTCTCTTCTCCATTAGTGATTGTCCGGAAGAAGGACAATAACATCAGACTATGTGTTGATTATAGAAAATTAAATGCTAAGACTATAGTTGACAGCGAACCACATCCACTTATCGACGACTTACTGCCACGTCTATCCAACGCAACTATATTTAGTAAGATAGACTTAACTAAAGGTTATTGGCAGATACCACTGACCGAAAAGGCTAAGTACTACACCGCATTTTCCACTCCACAAGGTCTATACCAGTGGAATGTGATGCCTTTTGGGCTTGTTAATGCGCCAGCTACCTTCATTCGCCTGATGCGACAAATTTTATCAGGTAGACCAGACGTTATTACATATATTGACGACATATGCTTGTTCAGTTCGTCGTTTGAGGAACATGTTTCGGGACTTAGATATGTTTTCGACACTCTAAGGAATTATCATCTAACTGCTAAACCTACAAAGGTGCAAATCGCGTGTAATGAGATAACCTTTTTGGGACATATCATTGGTTCGGGATATATCCGAACGTTACCTAGTACAGTCTCCAAAATTCTAAAGATAGCAGTTTCCTCAGACTTCCAACCACAACTGTTGCGACTCCATACCAGGCACCAACCTCTGGCCAGTAATCCCTACTGAAACAAGCAACAGTAACACCAACGATCCTACACAAGACACCAAGGACTCTACATCGGAATTATCATTAATACCTAAAATAATTACCTCCCCACCCCCCTAAAACTAAAAGGTACCCCCATTGTATCAAAGGCCAATGTATCAGACCCACATGGGGGAACACATATATCCGAAAATGCTGAAAGAACAATACAATACCCAAATGTGCATCACTCATTCACAATATACACAACTAAAACACAAAGCATACAAGGTACCACCCATTGCTCATTAATATTCATTATATTCCGATCTAGTCAATGTTCTCAAAACAAATAATCCACACCAAATGGTCACGAAAATCCCACCAAGTCACGTTCACCTCCTTATTATCACAGCAACATATGTTGGAACGATAAGACCAAACCAAACTAATCCAACAACGTACCAGGGCATAACTCTCTCATCTATCTTCATACCATTGAGCAAATTGGATCCATCACTCGGAATTCCCTTCCCCCTCAACCTACAATTTACGCCAAAATTTTTTCCAACCCCATTCTTCATCCACACAAACACACCAACTCAATACACCCTCTACAAAGGAATCATTCCACAAACCTTTAAACAATCTCCTTAAAATCCCTCCTCTCCCCCCCACCCATCCTATCCAACTCATCCACGGCCAAACCAACTACTAAACCACAACCCATACAAGACCAACTACCAAACCAAACAACCATCCAAATGTCAAATTTCTCCAAGTCACTAACTCACAATACCAACCCCCCCCTTCCACCCATGACCAATTACCAAAAAAAACTTACCCTACAAAGATCAAGTACCAAATGTAACCCACACCTCATACTTGTTAATCCAAATAATTAAATAAACTGAATCCTTTAAACTTGGCAAACCCAGACCATTATTACACATACCAACATACCCACACATTAATAAATCCCAATAACTACTAAAAATCCATCCAAATATAAAACATTTGCCCTACCTTAATTACACTTAACACATAACAACACCCTAACATACCCAAAATCCATATCCAACAACTCAAAAAATCCACACACCATGCAATCCATCCCGTCATACACAACCAATATAATACTTTAATTACCCAATCCCACAAAAACACCACAGGTCCACTCACTCAACCAAAGTCCGCCCAACATTGTTCAACTCAAAAATTACAATCATTATTTACCCCTTCAAAGAACTTACCCATCAACAAATTTTACCAATAACCTCCTTTGTCTGGTCTCCCTCTACCAAACCTTAATATATTCAAGAACATTCCACTCCTCTAAACTCCTTCTATTATCTACACCACCTCATATCTCATTAAAGATAATCGGACAAATTCATTCACAAACCTTACCTTACCCAATCCACACTAAATGGGGAACTAATCCCAACTTCATCTAACAACAACCAACCCCCAACATCCATCACACTCCCATACATTATTAAATAATCACCGAACCCAAACAACTTTAACCTTAACTCACAACAAACACCCTCATCTAAAATTTTATCTTCTTTCCACCCACATCCTTTTTAAAGGTCATGACTAAACTCCACCATACCACCTCAATAGTCATCATACAGACCAAAAATCTAAAACATTCTCATAAATCCCCACGCATACTAAATCTGAACAAAACATCAAAAAAACCCTCCCAATACTAAACAACAAAAGTCTCATTCCATAATCAATATGACAATCAATACCATCGCTCAACATCTTATTCCTTTATTAAACTCTCCACCAAACCCATAACAAACACATAAGTTCACACTCCAGTCAATACCCCATAAGTTTACCCATCAACTGGCCAACACAAGGCAGCCCCTAACAACTTATACAAACTAATTACTCACCCACAACAGACAACTCTAACATACTCTCCTATCCTCCAAAAACGAAAAGACCACAACATATTAAATAAAACCCCATTTCCCACCCCCCAAAAACCAAGCAAAAAACCAATTCCTTAATCGCCCCCCTAAAACCCCCCCTTCACCGCCCAGAAAAAAAACCCCCAAACTATTAACCCTACCCATCCCTTCCAAAAAAACCCCTTCAAACCAATAACAATTTAACTCCCTCAACAGTTTGAATAACAAACATACATTCCCTCAATCTCACCCTCCTCGACGACAAAAAAGACCACCCATAAAATAGTCAAAAAAACTACAACCCCCCCAACTCCCCCAAAAAAACCCCCCCAAAACCACAACACCACACCCAATAATAACAAAAAACACCTACCACATAAAACCCCCCAACCACCAAAACTCCAGCCAAAACTTCCTAACCCATACCCATATACCACCTACTACCCCACACAAAAAACAACACCCAACAACCTCCCTCTCAGGTCACACTTTTCAACTACAGTCCTCCTTCCCCAAATTTCCTTACACTTTACAAACGTTTGTTACGTATTGCACCCACCGAACAGCCCGTATAACAATATTAAGTCTCAGGTCAGGTCCAATGTTCATTGTAATCTCACCCATTACCCGTATGCAACATTAATATATACACATCGATATTGCACATTCATAATTACTCCCATTACATGCTAAATCAAACTCTAGCAAGTACAGGCTCACTTAGTTAACCACCCACCACCACACCCTTTACATTAATGGTCAACTCCCCAGGAGTTTTTAGTGCAGATGCCTGTTGCACCAAGGTGGCCCACGCCTCCCCACTCACGCAGACCTTCCACCGTTAAATCCCTGCAAACCTTCTCACACCTGAGGTCCATACGCGCATACGAGAACTCCAATAAGCTTCTCCCTACCCATCAAGACATCATTTTTTTCCAAAAGTCCCAGTCTTTAACCGTATTCCAATAATTTATTCACCCACCATTCTAGTGTTCGAGATTGACACATGAGTGACAACCAATTCGATGCAGATCTTCCATACCTCAGAACTTATTTCTTTGTAGAGGTAAAATCTACGTTGAATCGTATACCCGCTTTTATGACTTAAATCCGTAACGCCCACTAAGCCCGAGGACAATGCAGAGCCCACTTAGGATGCAGAACCAACGGAATAATACTACTTTGTGTGAAAAGTTCCCCCCAAACCAAACCCACGTAACCTCAATCAACTTCTATCCACCACCCCTTCCGTATCTGCCAGAAACGGGCCCACTCTCAACCTCACGCAAATAACGCTTTGTACCCCCCGGCCGGTTGGGCTTGCTACATAACAACCAACCACACTACCCACCGCCGCATAACTAGACATAACCACCAATCAGAAAACACCCACTTATCGCTAGACCACCTTAGAATCAATGCAATACATTGTCGTTCACAGTAATCATCTGGAACATAAAAGCTGGGTAAAACATATACAGGTCCGTGATAAACCAAACCCAACCCCCGACTGATGCCTCCAACACCACCCCCAACCACCCAACAACACATAAACCAATCAACACACGCCCAACTGTATCCGCTGCTGAGTGCGCCTTCCGCCACATCAATCCTATCTGCAAAGGATGGCCCAACACTAAACGAATTACCAAACCAACACGCCTCTACCAAAAGCACACGTACGAAGTCACAAGGAACTCACGACACGCTGACCTCAAACCACCCCGACTAGCCTAAGTGAACCGTGTACACGGTAGCCCCTTAACCCCCCCCGTCATTCCCACCCTTGCACCCCTCACGCACCACACGGCCCCCAAAATACCACACGCCCGACTAGACATACCAGTTACAGGCGACACGGGGAGCCGCACAACGTAGGATGCCGTTAACAACATACAACACACAAACTACAACAAACCGCCCTCACACGTACCGGGTGATTTCAGGATCCACCCGCAACCCCACCCGGGCGTATCAACAGAACATTTGACCAGGATGTTATACGTCGAGATCCCTATAAACACTTTTTCGCGTCGACCACCATTTGGAACTGGATTACACGACTCGATCTCCACTGGCGAGGAACATTATGAAGGGAGTCTGGTCCAAAACCGTCGACCCAGCCCCCTAATGGCGGCTCCTGAAGCCGACTTCTCCCTGCTGGCAATGGGTACTCCTCACGATAAACCTGATCCCCGAAATCGGCGATCGATCGGGGCGGTGACGAATCGACGGTCTTATGCGCTCGGCGGGATCGGGCGAGTACTTATAGATACCAATCTATTTAATTTGCCTGACATGGGGGGCGAGGGACATCACATACCTGTCCCCTCTTGTACAAGGAAATAAAGGGAAAGGGATAAACTCAACAGAGCACTCACGGTAAAATAAAATCAATGTCAAGGGTTTACCTCATTCAATATAAATAGACCACTATAATAACCACAAGTGACCTCCGATATGTTTCTGAAAATATCGACTTTAATGATCATCCCGCCAGCTCGACGCCCGAACTCCTAGAAAAGAAAAAAAAAAAAAAAAAAAAAAAAAAAAAAAAAAAAAAAAAAAAAAAAAAAAAAAAAAAAAAACTACGCTCGTACACCCCTCATACACCACTGTCCCCAACAACCCCCCCCACTAGAGCCAAAAAAGTGACCGTGGTGAGATCTAGGAGTAGCGTTAGGTTCCCTGCACATAATTCATCACATCATCATTATATAGAGTCCAGGGGCCTACCATGGCTTGACCTCACACGGTTAATACATACACGGATTTCATTCATGTTCGAGGGATTCCATCATAACCACCCCCAGCAAAATCTTAACTTTGGCTACAGGGTACCAGACTCAACTCTTGAGTTAGTGAAGGCATAGGCAGCGAGGAGGAGAACTAGTCATCCCACCTTTCGAAGCTGGGCAAAGTTATAGTGAAGTCCCTCTAACACACGTATCCATACAGCAGTATCGCAAGGGGACTCCCTACCTCCAACGTCCAACACTTTCCTGTTGTACTCCACAGTTTACTCCCACAGTGCTGTGGCTAACAATAACGTTCTGGCTGGTGTTTGTGAAGAGGCCAATATCCCAGCCTTCAATGGGTTGATTCCTGTCATAGACAGAGTGCCTCGACAGTTCCTTTAATCACAGCATTTCGACATACTGGAATCTAACCGAAGGAGTCACCGTGAGCAATATATACAAGATATTTAGTCCTTTGTGGTTTTTGTTCTTCCTCAACTGTACCAATGGGGAAAACGTGTTTAATGTTTCCTTTGTTTGTTATTTTACCACCTTAATTTTTACTTGCAGTCATTGAACTCTGAGTCGTTACAATGGGAGACAATAACTGGATAGTTAGAAGTAGGTGAGTTTAGATGAGAGCAGGATGAGGCTTACCAAAAAGGAACAGGACTGCAAACGTACAGGCAGATGTGCAACATAAAACCCAGCAGGCAAACAGATTAGGCAGTCAGATACCTAATAAACGTTCAGACCTAAGGACTTTTATATTGGACATGCCCCCCTAATATAACCGTACGGGGTTGAACGGGGGGAACCGCGCCTTGGCCAACACGAGGCCAAACTTAAAAAAAAAAATACTGCAGTCAGACAGACAATTTGGCATGTATAAGGAAACGCTGGGTACCCAATTTAAGCACGTAAGCTTTTACAGATACAATCAAACAGACAGACAGGATGCTGCTGTGTCAGTTTAGCAAGCTAAGCATGACTTGTCAATGCTGTATCTACTGACCCCATTTAAAAAAAAAAATCATACATTCTTTCCTTGGAAAATAGCTATTGTTCGTCGTGAGCGAGTTGGTTTGATATACAGCCGCTTAATCTGATTGGTCGAGCATTTGGATGTACTGGATGGATGTGTACCATCGATGCTAACTAATCTATTCCCCCTTCACTTATTAGAAAGGTATAAAAATAAATGAATTCCGAGGGTCATCGTCAACGGTAAAGGAAAAGGATCCAGTTACACGCACCATAGAGCATATAGGGAAAATGGTCATAGCCCATATATTATCCGACCATCGGCACACTAAGGTGATGTGGTCACATCACACGCGGCCGCCTTAACCTTCCCAGGGTTGCTCTTATACCCAATTCCGTGAAGTACATGTACATAACCAAAATGAAAATATAAAATTGATGCGTTAAATTTACATCTTAATCTAAGAAGGGAGCCGTGATAGCACATGGTTAGTGCCGCTTCTTAGCTCGGTTGGTCCATGGTTCGATCCCCATTCATGTTGGGATTTTTTTAGACCGCAAACGGCTCCGAGGTCGACCCAGCCTCATGAACTTGATACCAACAACTCGTGGGAATGTTAAGCGGCTAGGCGTGATCGACCGCAACACGACCCTTAGTGTGCCGATGGTCAAAAAGTATGGGCCTAACACCATATTCCCATAAGCCACTATTGGCATGTAAACAGGATCCTTACCTTTTTCTTATAACTAAGAAGGGGTCCGTACCTTCATCAGACGATTCAAAGGGTCCCTGGTGTCGTGAAAAATTCTAACCACATATATAAATAGAAAGAAAATGTAAAGCCAAACGAAGTAATTCAATAAAGGAAAAAAATGGTCAAAGAACAGTGCAGTCACACTAGCGGTACGCTGGTTCTAGAACGGCAATGAATAGCTGAACAAGAAATCCCCTTATTCTAACTGAACACTTCCACTTTGATATAAAAGCCTAATGCATACACTACACGCGTTACTAAAAATAAAACTGGTACTATATTTCTTATACGACCTTGATAGACACACTGCGTAAGTATTGACCCAGATTTAATCTTTACATTAATGTCATTAATAGACACTACGTAAACTAAAAGACAGACGGGCTTAGAAGAGAGAGAGAGAGAGAGAGAGAGAAGAGAGAGAGAGATGTACAGAAGGAACGCATAGCAATACTACCCCTCGTCCGCGATTTAAAAATTAATGCTACCCTTAATGCCACCTGCCACGCGAAAGGCAATGCAGGCTTGATTTTTTTTCATATAAAACAGTGACACACAAAAAAAACACTACCAATACGAGGTAAAGTTTTAAAAAACATGTTTAATGTTCTTTTTTTATTATTAGGACAAAAAACATGACACAATACTGTTTTATGTCTGAAATCCTGAGTTTATTACTGACAAGAACTGTCGAAAAGGCAGGACAAGGTTGGTCGGTTCTAAAACAATAAATAAAAAAAACAAATACAACGACTATCCTAGAATAGACATATTTGTAACCGAGCCACTGGCCCCATTAAACGTTAATATTTGGGTGCGCTTAGGACTTTCTTGACAAAGCATAAGGTTAGGGTGTTACGCACGCAAATAGTCTAGATTAACAATATATAGCAAAATACTATAGTGGGGTTGTCTATCAGCACATGATCATATTTGCTCATAATGGCCTGTTTGGACACACAACTAAACAGCTTTAGGGAAATAGGCCAAACAAACGTTAGATACGATATGATTGGCCCAGAGTAGAAATGTAAAGGGCGAAAACATGATAAGTCGACTGCAAATACTATTTTTGGTTGTTAATGGAAACGGTAGGAAGGGTAAATTTTTTCAAGGCTTTGTAAACATGGTCTCATGGTTTAGACCCATTTGATATATTCAATTAGAAGCGTCCAGTTCGGAACCACTTTTTGAAAATAAACTTGTGGAGAAGCAAGTGCGTTGAGAACCAGCCTCATATTTTTCTAATAAAAGCCTGGGACAGAGGCAGATCGGAATTGTGCCATAACATCGCCGTCAGCGTACAATGTTTAATATTTCCTTGAATTGTGGTAAGCTAGAACATA
This sequence comes from Oreohelix idahoensis, assembly GCA_024509875.1. Lineage (NCBI taxonomy): Eukaryota > Metazoa > Mollusca > Gastropoda > Stylommatophora > Oreohelicidae > Oreohelix > Oreohelix idahoensis. The sequence goes on from JAMPIV010008838.1 coordinate 64,467, forward strand.
TTTGATCATCTTATTTCGATGAAAATTGAATGTAAAATTGATAAATTTAATCTTTATGTGTGTGGTACAGTAGCAACCCATGAGGAAAAGCCTAGAGATTGGCTCCACCATGTAAAACAACGTGTCCGGAGAGGAGTTATAACTGCATAGGCCCATAATGGGATTGCCAAATGGTACTATGACAACACCTAATCTTTTTGTATAGAAGGAAATTAACGCTGGAAATAGCAGAGGCTGTTGTAAAACCATTAGGGAGAGGAATTACTGGTGTATATATGGTTTACATGAGGAAGCGAGCAGTTGGCCATACAGCAATCGCTGAACTCTGTCGTTTGTTAATTGTCTTGTGACTTCAGTGTAGGAAATAGAGTACTAAATTATTTTCTGAAGAAGGAGGGTACAAACCTTCTTATATTCAGGGGGACACATGGTACTGAAGTATTATATCAGCCACCTGGTCCTGAGTTTTTGCTGAATCCAGAGGCCTGGGTAGCATACCTCCTTGTTCCACGATATGGACCTGAGTGTTGTTTTTCCAAGATAAACTGAGAAGCAAGCGAGCAGATGAGACAGTTTAAACTGCCGCCACACGACGAAGATAAGAATTCGGTAGGCCGGAGCAGCTCAATCTTGTATAATCCCCTTCTCAAAATTGACTGTATATTAAATCCAGAGGGCCAGTTATTTGTTTTCACATACAAAAGAAACGGTGAAATCCTTCCAATAATATTTACCACCAGTATACAACACAATGAAAGTACATGATGGACAAACAAGGAATCCTAGCTTAAAAAAGCCAGTATTACCTTCATTAGTAACTACATCACAACTTACACCACATATTGTAAATAATATTATATGTCAGGACAAAGCTCCTATGTATAAATTTTGTACCATTACACCTTGTGATTACATTTGATTGTGATTCCTGGTTCACTTTGTAGTTGAATCAGGATATCTATTATTGAAAGGAATTAATACATATTTTAAAAGTTAACACTTGACTTACTTTTAAGATAGTCTTCTAAAGTGTTATATGTATGTGGCCGTGTCCATGCAGTGTTGTAAAGTATTGTGGATTTTAAGTTAAAGTGTTTATCTGTTCTGTTGTTTGTTGTGAACTTACAGCTACTTCATCATTATTCATAACCCTAGAAGACAGTTCAACGTAGTCATCACAAAATTCCAGGAATAAGACTGATTGAGAATCTAACTGAGGAAGCAAAGTAAGGGTCCATCTGTAAGAACACCCACACTTATTTGAGATACAGATACCTTCAACAGCTGATCTCAGGTCAGTACACTAAGTCCCCTATAATATATATATAGAAATCCCAACTTACCAACACATTGTAGAAAATTAGGTTAAGGACGCCGCCTTGTGATAGAGCAATTCAGACAGGCCATTTAGGAAAAACGCATTAATCTCACAGCAAGGCCCAGATAGACATATCTACATTTGTGTTTTTTAACAGACTGTTTCAACCAACTGGATGTGGCACCCTAGGCCTGAATTACAAAGAAATTAGTGCTATACATCACATCGTAATGTGACCTTGTTTGCTCCCTCCTCCGCGTTACATCAACACTCTGAGCCACCGATACAGCTGAATAGGATCAAACAAAATCCAGAACACTCTCAGAAAGGTAGGGCCTTACGTTAATTTAGAGATAGTGAAATCAGCAGTCTTTCTGGGATAGTAATAACACGCATCTATCTTCTTTGTTCCCTTAGGCCGCCGACTGTCAAAAGTAGTCCTTCTGTGGCCATCACGCCTGGTAGCGTCGTGTAGTGCAGCAACAAACTGCTCACTATTTTCGGATCGTCGGTCATCCTTTGTGCAATTGCCCCAGCACTGGTTCCTTATTTGCATCTCGGCCTCCACAGGTCACCACCAAGATGTTTTTGAGTCCTCGCAAATCCTGTTTTTGCTTTCCTTTTCCATCTATGGACGGACGATTTGTAGTTAATCTTCAACAATGTAGCTTAGGTCCCCATGCAGGATGGATAATGCGCATTAAGCATTCACATGCTTTTGCTGTGGTCGTATTCCATAGTAATGAGTTTTTACCATGATCCAGCTGCCATACAGCCTCATATTTACTTGCCCTGTTGACGACATGGGTTGAATGGTGCAGTAGCCTAGGCCCTATTTCTTTTCTTTGTCTAGTCAGTGTCCCCCGGGAACCAAGCACGAGGGAAGTCCATTCCATTTGTTTTGTATATATTCCGCTACTTCCTCAATAATGTTTATAGACTTGTTGGTAAAGATTTTGATTGGTCATATAAAAAGAGGATACACACTGCAGAATAAACCATACTGGAAAGTAGATTTGAAGGCAAACGTGCAAGAGAGGAAAGGACAGCGATTATAAGTGGGAAGGATAACATCAAGAGGATGGGACATGAAACGAGATTTTTCTTCAGAGTGCACCATCAAGACAAGACTTGTTCAGAGTGCATACATCAAGACAAGGACACAGAAGACGTTGGAATATCCATTGCTTGCAGCCGACCTTTTGATGTAAAAGATGGTGGCTGGATCTGAATCTGTTCATCTCCGTTGTTTGTAATAAAAAAAATAAAATAAGAAAAAAAAACAAACAGGTAAACGTAGTCCCATAACATATACTAGCCGTAGGGGAGTGAAGTGGTTAGAGGATCTTCCAACATTACTAGATCCAGCATCGATAGTTGGGGTGACCCCATCCTCGCTGCCTTTTTCTTCCCTAACACAAAGTCAGGTTACCCAAATTTTACAGCTCGGTAGAACTAGGATCGTGACGTTACCGCTCTGTCAATTGGGGACGCATCATTTTTGTTTAGTACAATTCTTTTTAATTAGAACGTCTCATCTTCTTTTCTGTTCACGCCCCAATGTGATTTGCTTTACAATTGAACTAAAATTATCAGTATCCTCTGCCTGCTACACGCTATAGTCATAAAGACCAAAACGTTTCAGAACACCATCTTTAATGTCATTCTTAAAAACTTAGATTAATATAGAACGGCCTAGCCTGTGATAACAACACAAACATGCTAACAGTAAACATTAAAACTTATTTTGTTTTCTGATTGCAACATCTAAAGTCTCATCAAATGTTTATATAACGTTTTCCAAAATTATCTAACTTTCATTTAAAATTCCTCAACGAATGCAAGGTTAATAGAACTCGTTTTTTATTTTTTAATTTAATGTGCAGGATAACGACATTTTAGATTTATGTGTATTATAAAGCCAACTGGACTGCCTGTAGTTAACTAATTTTTCTTTGAAGTTTTTAGTTTCCTTCACGTTTTATTCAGGCTGAGTTAGTCCAGGTGCATACACAATTCCACTTGGTTTGCTCTTTTACGAGATGCTTGGTACGGTATAGAGGGACAGACAATGATATCAAAATAAGAATACCCATAAAGCAAGAGGTGGCTTCTCATTGCAATTCCGGGAAAACATTTTGGAAGAGCATACGATAAATTCATGTCCCACAACACTAAAATAAGAAGGAATCTTCAACTCAAATGTCATAGTCCAGGTCCTATTGTATGTAAGGCTCTGATACAATGTAGAACAACAAAAATACAACATCCCAAAAAAGCTACCGACTTTTTACTAAACGGGTTGCTCTGCGTTAGAATAGCAAGGACTGAAATGGGTAATGTCAAAGTCACAAATGTTGACTATTGATGGAACAAGTAACCAGACAAAGAGCCAGGTGGATACACGAGTTACGAAGTAAGACGCTGGCGATGAATAGGATACACGACAATGAGGAAACCCTGTTGATATGCACATTTACATTGCCGTCCTTGTTCAGGATAACACAAATGTGGTAACTGTAATGACAATAACAAGACAAGTATATGGTTTGGATTTAGTTTTGGTTTTTAATGACAATCTTAAATGCCACACGGACAACACTAATTAAGTACTCCGATCCCTTAGAATCACACAATGGGAATATCATCACGTAGCACCGGCGCAGTATACACGAATCAAATATTCTCATAAATTAATTTTGTGGGGATTAGTCATAGTTTGATTTTATTTTTTTCTTAAGTTTTTAATTTTGACTAGAGCAGGACGGCCGTGCGGCCTACTCTTTAAACGATTTCCAACTGCTGGAGGGGATTTATAAACGTGTGCAACTTTCCACACCGGACCTCCTCTATTTTTTCCCTCCGAGAAAGCTAGGCATCCATCCTACAAGACAAAGTAGCCAAGTCGGCACAGGGAGGTAGAGAAAAACGACACTGACGATGGATAGGATACATATTGTGGAAGCCAATTTTACAGGCCCTCAACAAAGGCCCACCCACAATGTTCTGGAATTCCCAAGGGTAATGAGAAGTAAGAAAAGGAGACGCGGACAAACATATAGAAATGAGAGAAAATGCGAGGCAAGAAATGGAGAAATGATGAGAAAGTCAGACCAAAGATCGCTGAGGCTGATGGAGGGACTTATTCATGACGAATTTGATGAAGGTCCATGATCCTCTGGGGAGCTGAAGTTAATGACATGGAATAAATTTAAACGGCATTGTTTATCTTGTTCTCTGAACGAAACATTCTGTAATGTTTTTGTTCTTGTTTTCATCGCCAATCTAACACTTTCTTCTAACGGTCACGTATTACCCAATAAACGTCTTGACGATGAATTTCCACGCCAGTACCCAGACGCGGATATTTCTCCCAGTAGTTTCCTACAACGTGTCGTTCAAAATCAGCCGTGAAAGAAGAAAGTAACGGCGTTTTTTTTAATAATTATGGTACTTTTTGTGTTTCTAAATGTTAGCTACATACAGAATAGTTAATAACTTCTTCTTCTTCTTCTTCAAGTACCATGCCTAGTGGTGTAGGAGATCATGCCTCTCCACAACTTCCTGTCTGCAGTACTTTTCATCTATTCTGTTGTTGACCTCTTTCCACATCATGATGTTAAAGTGTCCAGTATTTGCTCTCTTTGTCTTCTCCTATCTCTTTTTCCTTCAATCTTACCTGTTGTTACGATATATTCCAGCTTTCCTCTTCTCATAACATGCCCCCAAAAAAGTGGATTGCTTCTTTCTAACTTGTAAAATAAGTGTCCTTTGCACCTTGGCCTCTTTCAGGACATCCTCATTACTCTTTATGGCTGTCCCTGTTATTTTTGACATTCTTCTGTAAAACCACATCTTTGTGGCCTCTAGTGCCTTCCCTACTTGTTTATTAATTGTCCATGACTCACTCCCATATTCAGGATTGTTAGATAACTTAGAGAAATGATTCTGAACATGTTGTACGACATGGTTGCCATTATGACAGTTTGTTGAAAGCTGGCCACCCATGTATACCAAATGACCAGGTAAAAATGTTACATTGGCAAATTAAATTGGAATCGTTCAAGCAAAGGCAGTGAATAAGGCTATATCCGTAAGCTCCCCAAGGAGCATAAGCCTTTAAACGAACACCTGCCTAATCCGTGCATTCACCTGCCTAATCCTCCTGTCACCTTCCTAATCCTCCTGTCACCTGCCATAATCCTCCCAGTTCACCTGTCTAATCCTCCCTGACGCCTGCCGAATCCTCCATGACCTAGCCTAATCCTCCTGTCGCCTGCCTAATCCTCCTGTCGCCGTGCCTAATCCCCTGTCCCTGCCTAATCCTCCTGTCACCTCTAATCTCCTGTCGATGCCATCAGTATCAAGTTTTTTTTCCACGTCTTCCTCTTGTCACTTCAGTCTCCAGCTTCTCCTATTCAGGTGTTTGTCCTTGCTGCTCTGCCTCACCTGTAGGTTCTAATGAACGATGTTGTACTTTTCAACACATTTTTGTCACGCTTATAAGTAGTTTAATGTTAATATGGAGTGCTATTTTAATTTACTTTACAACTTTTAAATTCTTTGACATTGATAGGTAAAATGCATGCGAGAATAGAAATGTATTCAGTATGAATAGAAAGGACGGGCAGAATGACAGACGTGCTGCGTGCCCATTTCTCAACCCTTGAAAATACAAGACTGTCTGTAATAACTATCAATAGGTATTCCTTATAGTCGTCTAATCCATTGGCAGCTACCTGTGGCTCAATCTCTGTGTTCCAATGCCACTGGCACATGCCTGGTTCAGTTCGACAACTTCCAAATTGGTGACAATTGTCATACCATTTTCAATCATTATATTCTACTCCGCAAGTCTCCATTTAATTAAAGCTGTTTTTGATTGTATTTTTTTCTTTTTTTACTCTCCATGTTTCAGAGCCATACCGATGGAACTGGCTTGACATTTGTGTTGAAGATTCTTAATTTCGTGCTGAACATGATTTTCTCTCATCTCCCTTTGATTCCCGATGCCAATGAAAGCTCAGCTTGCTTTTTAGTATTCATATTTTTATACCAATGCAAAGGCACGCCATCTAAGAATTTGAGCAAGGGAAACATAGGTACTCGAACCCAAAGCTTAATTTTCCCGGCGACCAATTTGGGACACCACCATGATATTTGAGAATCACTGAGTTATAGACAGCCTGTAACTGTGTGATGTTTTTGGACCTAAACTGGTCCACATCATTTTATTTTGAGTCATTCCCATCGTAGCCAAGTTACTTGCTTCTAACGATTTTTTTCCCTCCATTGTCCCGAAGTATTAGTAAGAAAACGTAACCTGTAATCAGTGCAAAATAAAGGCTGCCTTTTTTGTAACTTGTCTTTTCGCTCGCCTGTAACAATGGGGCTATACTAATGCAGTTTTTTTTTTGTTTTGTTTAACGTACCCCGCTATTGCTCGAGGCGAAAATCTCAAGTTAGTATATCTAAACCTGAGACTGATTTTATGTGAGTATCCTATTTTCCCTGTACGCCAGACAGGTGTCCCTCATCGCCATTCAGGTAGATACTCGCCGTCTTCGGAGAGTACCCATTAGAGCTGGGGTCGGCTCAGTAGCCGTTCGGGTTATTCCAGTCTCTGTTCGACGACACTCTTCAAATGTCCTCGCCAGGGCTCGAATTAATCCCATTCCCAAATTTCCGGGTCGACGACATTCATCACATGTTCTCGCCAGGGCTCGAACCTGGATCACCCGAACCAGCGCAGCGCAGTGTGTAACCATTATACACCACATGCCGCTTCCCATGTATTCAAGTGCAAATAAAAGGCTGCTTTTTCATCATTTGACTTTTCGCTCCCTGTAGACTAAGGGGACCACCATTGAAGCTAAATGCCCCCTGACACAAACCACATGAAGCATTCACATACTCCTTTAGCGGTAGTTTTCTGTAGCAATTTATTTTACGTGATGAGGTTAAACCAGCCCCCCCCCCCCCCCGGCACAACCGTATTTTAGTCGCTGTTGGGTACGATATTTCTGAGGGAGCTATAGCCCCCATATCTCCTTGCCTTTTGTCATCACATATATCGGACAAACTACACAATAACGTAAACAAGTTACATGCTGCTCAAACTTTCTTTATAATAAAGTCGGCACAGCTATATCTTTAATAATAAATTAGGGCAGAGCTGTATTCTTTTTAATAATGTAGGCAAGCTATTAATCTTTATAATAAAGTATGCAGAGCTGTCAAACAAAATATCATTCTTTTCTGAGCCTAAGAGCCATAGATTTTATTCCCGTCCGCTTTTTTTTTTTAATTAAACCGTTTCCGACCAAATAAATCTTAACTTTGATAGCTTTAACTTGTCATTTTTCATTTAATATGTTCACTTTTTTATAATAGGAACACTATAATTCAACCTCCCTTTTCTCTTCTCGTCCCCTCTCTCTCTCTCACTCTTCTAACTATCTATCTATCTATCTAATCTCTCGCTCTCTTCTCTTCAAAACATTATACACTATCTGTGTAGACATCTATGATTGTTTTTTGCTTTTTTTCCAATATTTTTGTTGCTTTGATTAAATAGATGCTGTACATGTGAGTAACACTGTTATTGTATTGTCATCATTGTTTCAAAAATATTATTATTTAAAATACGTGAGAATAAAATATACAGTAATAAAAGAATGAGACACTTGAAGGTAGAATGTGTGCCCAAACTCAACCCCAAGGAAATTCAAGTTAGTACCTTCTCTCTCTCTCTCTCTCCCCTCTCTTTCAGCCTTCTCTATCTAAATCTTCCTCGTCTCTGCAGCTCAGCTTCTTCTCACTTTCTTCCTCCTCTTCTTCCCTCTCAGCACTCACTTCCGGTCTCCCTCTCTTCTCGTTCTCCTCTCTCGCTATCTAATTGGGTTTTTCTGTATCCGCGAAGCTAGCTCTAATCTCTCTATCTGTGTCTGTCAGAAAACTGTCTGTCTGTCTTCTCTAATTTCCATTCTATTATCTCAACAGTCTACTGGTCTATCAGTCTGTCTATCATGTCTCTCACTGCAGCAGTTCTTAAGAAACTGATCTGATTTTCTAATTTCGTTAAATTTTGGTACCACTGGCTTATATTCATCGCAATTTCTATTGTCTTTTCCTTCTTCTTGCTTTTTCTTCTCTGATTTCTCTGTTTCCTCCTTGATTCTTGGATTACGGTCCTTCGCATTTCCGATGTCAGTCTGATGGGATAGTCTATACGTCATTGATTGCTTGTCTAGCTATACTGCCCCTTCACCACGTGCTTTCCTCTGAAAGGTTGAGAAGAGAACCAGACTCAGTCTTCAGATCCTGTTGTCCCCTGTTTCCTAGAACATTCGAATAGTTATTTTCTGATTCTATTTAATCGCCAGTGATGCAGGTGCTAGAAAAATCAACAGAGTTTGCTTTAATTAAGTTGAAAACTTGCGTGTAATTTAAACATCTTCAGAATGTTAAATGCTCTAATACGGGAGAAGAAGGTGTATTCCTTTCATAAAGGGAACTATTCTGAATGACTCTTCTTTCGTACAAGTGAAGGTCTGTTCACGTCTCTTAGTATCCACTTCACTTTTGTTATTTCGTTCTAAATACACTAAAATAGAACATTCTCTTCGTTCGATCTTTCCTCTTGGGGCTTTACTTGATCTGTTCAGTTCGTCTTCTTCACTGTGAGTTCATGATCTGAGTATCACTCGTTTCTTGTATACGACCACCAAGAGTTGTCGCATCTTGCTTTACAATGTCTGGTGTACTCATTTCACTCAAGTAGTCTGCTAGATCAAGCTCCCAATTCTTGCGTACTTTTTCCCACCAAGCTGCTCTCAGTGATCAGTCACTCCTAGTCTTTGTGTACACATACGCAACATATTCTGTGATACAAGCTCCGAAATCTGGTGTGTAACTTTTCACCATGTGGTCTGTGATCATGTTCACAATTTTGTGATACAAACGCCACCATTGTTCTGTGATCCCTGATCCACAGATCTAGTCTTGTAACAATTATGGGGAATAGACTTTTTCGGCTTCTTAATTTCTCTATATGGCGCACTGCTGGTCTTACTTGTCATCGCGGAGTCTCGGTTTCAAATTTTGATTCGGTGTGTCCTTTAAATATAACGTCACGGTAGAGTGTGGTGTGCAAAAATTCAGTCTGCTGTTAGGTTCATCTAAAACCTGGTGATGCCAAGGGCTTCATTTCTATGTTGAAACATTCCAAACTAAACGTCTATTTGTGTCAAATTAAATAAAGTTGTTAAAAACAATGTCTTCTTAAGAAAAGAAAGTTAATAATACTTAGCTTATTAAGACATAAAGTCTTAAAACAGAACTCCCCAACTGTTACGATTTAGGGAGTCTGTTCTATAAATCGATTTCCTGACATCTGGTGCGCAGAAAATGGTATAAAGTGTAAAAGTACGCTGGGGGACCAAATGCTTACAATTCTAGAAAACAGAAACTGGATTCGGCTAAGAGAAGCGAAAATACTGCTCCTTGGGGGGCCCCCCCCTCTAATTGGTCAAGAGGACCTGCAGATAGCTCAAATCACAAGAAGCTTTCGCGCACTTTCTAGGGGGACATGGTACTTGTTGAAGAAGTGAAGCTAGACTACATTAACAACGGGGATACATTGAAGGAAAAAATAGAAGAAGAATAACTGGGAAGTGAGTTGCAACGGGTCGTGGACATGGTGGAAAGAAATCCAACAGCAGAATTGATAAACGCGATAGGGACATGAATTTGTGACAGGACCCAGTGATCAGGGGGGGGTCAGATGTGCAGGGGTGTACTTTTGATAGAAGAATAAAGCAAAGATGAGTTGTGGGTTAGGGGTTTCGTGTACCATAACACCATGGGTCACATTTAAGACATACCTTATGAGAATGACGTAGCCGAATCCTTTATTTTTTTTCCTCTAAAGTCTAATGAGACCCCTCCCCTCTCGTAGGACGTGGGGGTGGGGGGGGGAAAACGAGACAGGTAGGCCTGACTGGTGTTAGTATAGCATCATATATAACTGACTTCCTTCTAACGGATCATTCATTCATTTTTTCGTTTTCGTCCTCTATGATGTGGATGGGTTGAACCACATTATTAACTACTGGCACTGGCAGAAAGCCATGCACGAAAATATTTCAGTGTCTGGATTGCAAGCAACGAGGGTTTGTCCTGTTAGCCAAATCTTGTTTTAACATGATGTTGAATGCGAGCCCCCCCGCATAAGCCTCACATGTACTGCCTCTTACGGCATAAGTGAGGTAGAAAAGTTAAGTTGGTGTGTGTCGATTGGGGGGTAATTTATCAAAGAGCCAAGGGATTTGTAGGTAGTCCTATGCAATGGGTCCCTGTTTTGGGTTCATCGTGGGTGTATCTGAGTTAAATCTCCCTGAAGGGTGGGTCGTAGTATGTTTGGTTTTTTGGAGATATTGTCGCTAGTCTAGGTGCGCCCTCTGATGGGTGTAACATACGTTTTCATAGGTCTAAACAACTACTACACCGGCATATTGTATCCATGTTAGGATTGTGGTGCAGTCAACGATTAGTGAATGGTCGTTTTGAGTACAATAACGATTAAACCCACATGTAACAAGACGTGGGTTGTTTGCATCGCTCTTTTTTATCCCACGAGAAAGTGGCGATGGTGGTATGTGTTAAGTGGGGGTATGGGTTTATAGGATAGGATGGTGGTTGGGTTTCTTTATTGTAGTTTTGTAGTGGGTTTGATGACAAATTGGATATCGATTAGTTACGGAAACGGCCGGAGTTAAGATCAATGGTTTTTTTTGGATAGTCGTGAGCCGTGATTATGCATTGAAATATGATTTTGTTTGTTGACGTTTGTGCAGTTTTTGGTGTTTTTTTTTTTTTTGTTGTGAGGGTTGAAGTTTGTTTTTGTGGTTTTTAGTATGTAGGGTTTGATGTGTTTCTCAAGGCAAACGATGTGGTCTCGGGGTGTGGGCATTAGTTGCACGTAAAATGTTGTGTGTCTATTCGGGCAGGCGGGGAGGGTTTTTTACTGGCTTTGTGGGTGTCTAGTGTCCGTAAATAATACATTCTATAGCCGTCCCATCCCTTGTTGGGTTGTGGGTTATTCGGGGGTTTAGGGGTTTTGGTGAATCCCCACAAATACTTTTCTTGAAATTCTAAAATTTACTAGTAATATTATGTTGAGTTTTTCAGACCCACACACTTATTCCCAGTTCGTTTTGCCGCTTCCTTGAATGTTATTTTGGTATAGGATCTATTTTGGACCGGAGGGCTATAAATTTTCTATGTTGGTAAATTTGTATACCCAGTGCTTTATTTTGTCTATTTCTGTTTGGCGGGGTCTTAAAGCGGGGTGATATAATTGTGGGGTATGTGTAAAACGTGTGTAATGTTAATTTTATAATCATGTATAGACAAACTGGGTGAATAAGTGTGGGTATCAACTTAAAAAAATAACCACTATGCGAGTAAGGCATGAGGTGCTACGCGTGTTATTGGTGTCAGTGTACTATAAATAACTATGATTCATTTGAGCTCTCAGCTCTCTCCTTAATCATTCCAGTTCTTATGCCTTAAATCAGAGATTGCATGCGGCCTAGGTTATACGGGGAAATTCATCTGTAGATGATTTTTTTGGATTTAAGCGATAGGCTTGTACGTGAGTCATCTAGATCAGTATTGTGGGAAGAGTTTTCTGGTAAACCAATGTATACTCTTACATTTATTTAATTTTTTTTGTTGTTTTTTAATTATACTACTTATTGTCATCATTATTTGTCGTTCTATTACCCGTATATCGGCAGTTTTTATATTTTATCTTCTATTTTTTTTTTTTTATTATCTTCTTTGTGCAAAAGAGGGGGTTGGCAAGTTGAGACGCAGCTGTTCTCATGTGGTACCGCTCCACCCTATGTCCCAATCTTGAAAGTATGTGAGCACAGTCTGGAGGGTGCAACTAACCAAAAAAATGAAAGGCCCGAAACCTAAAAAAGTGGTGAGGTTATCCGGGGGGGGGGGGGGTGAAGTTACAAGGGGGGTACATGGTCCGCAACCAGGGGGGTGGCAAGGTGGGGGGGGGGGGGGGGGGGGGGGGGGGGGGCGGGGCGGACGGGGGGGGGGGGGGGCGGTGTGGGGGGGGGGGGTGGGGGGGGGGAATCGGGGGGGGGGGGGGGTACTAGGGGGGGAACAGAATATGGGGGGGGGACCAAGTGGTGGGGGTCCATGACATCCAGGGGAGTGGGTGGGGTAGGCAAACATCTACACCCCAGGGTCAGAAACCCACCCCCCCCAAGATAAATTAAGCTCTATTACATTTCTATACCCAACCCCCCCCCCCAACAACCATAGCAATTTACTCTAAATCATTTAAGACGTACATAGCATTTGTTATAAACAGTGTTCAAACATTAAGTAACAGGTGGGGGGGTGATCATATAAGGGGATATGTTAACATGCCACTGCTATCTTAGGAGCGTATGGAGCAGAAATTAGTGTCCGCACCAGAGATCAGAGGGGCTAGGCGATTGCAAACCCTGGGGGAGAAAGACGGGGGGAGCGAGAGATAAAGTATCTCTTAATTTTTTTTTTTGAACTGTTTGCCCTTTGAAATACTCTACATAGCGACTTCCAGGGGTTAACGTCTTATCCTAATCGTAGAACAGCTTAGGTAGATTACGTTAGGGTAGCTCCAAATATGTGTTGAATTAACTACGGCTGCTGCCGTTTCTGTGTTTACTTTTTTTTTTTTAATTTTATAATTTGGAAGTATTATCCAACACTGTAGATTTTGGTTATTTCTTTGTAATATATCATTTCATTCTATTTTTGTGATCTATGATTCTACTGCATTGCAGTCAACCAGGTCAAAAGAATCACGTCTGAGGATCAAGTAACATCTCCAAGCTTAGTGTGCAATGCTGGGATCTTAACACATTTCACAACAAGGGGTATCCCTGGAAGTATGTGGATGATTTCAAGAGTCAGTGAGGGTGTACTTAGCCTCACAGACAGAGGTTCACTTCCACATGAATATTGTAGCACTTTTGGTCATATAAGGATGACTCCAGATATACCTTCATGCATAAACTTGAGGGATAGAAGGAGATGTAGCTATGGACGACTAAATAGTTAAGGTGCCGTAGTTTGAGTAGAAGACTTCTAAATGTAAGAGAAAGGTGAAGAATTTTTCTTATTTTCTTCATATGCTTTTGCTCACTATGGAGAACGGGGTCACAACTGATGTAACCTCAGTGCAGGAAACCTGCACCAGTGCACTTATGTGCTTTTGTAGTGAGAGTTTATGTTGTTGTTGATTTCAGGACCTTACACAAACCACTGAATTTTAATTTGTGCATGGGATACCCGGTTCAACCCCATATGGGTTATAATTTGGGTATACAGTGTTCCTTTTTCCATATAGTACCTTACATTTGTTGTTTTTCCAGACTGTGAATTCTCTGGCGTTTGGTGTGGTGTTTTTTCTAAGCTAGCTCTGTTGATGGATCTCTTCCCTGTTTTTGAGTATATCTCCCTTTACCTTGTTGAACCTTTGTGATGTTTAGGCTTTGATTTATTGTATTCATTCATACATTTATAACCCTCCACTCCCAAAGGAGCATAGGCCTTCCACAAACACATGCCAAGTCCTCCTGTCATGTGCCATCATCTCAAGTTCTTTCCACGTTCTCCTCATCATTTTCACCTCTGTTTCCAGCTGTCTTCTCTGTGTACTTCTTGGTCTACCTCTGCCTCTCTTGCCCTAGGGGTTCCAGAACAAGGACTGCCTTGTAATGCTATCAACAGGTTTCCTCAATGTGTGTCCTATCCATCGCCATCATCTTCTTCTCATCTCTTGTTCCTTTGGCACTTGTCTGGTTCTTGTCATCAGTTCCACGTTGGTAACCTTGTCATACCATTTTAATCCTTGTATTCTATGCAAGCACCCATTTATGAAAGGCTGTAGCTTTTTGGTTATTGTCTTTGTTGTTCTCCATGTATTGTATGCCACCTTCTTTTTTATTGCCCTTGATATTAACTCTTGTATTTATATTTGGAATACTCTGCTTTGTAATATTTTGAAATTTATCTTACTCTTGTAGTGAATATTTGCTGGTGAATATTTTATTTAAGTATTTTGTTTACTTTAAACTTTCTCCTTTGCTCTGGTACTTATATATTAATTTTTGTTTTGGTAATATAAAATTTTATTATGTTTTGTAGTTCCCTGGATAGGTCAACTTTTAGCACATTTTCTAGTGATAGTGATTGTTGTGCTTTCAAATATTCTTTAAGTGGTTTTCTTTGCTGCTCATATTTCTTGCATATTTGCACACAATGAACTATGGTATTTCTCTCAAGACATGCTTCACAGTGGGGTTCCTCTATCATAATATATCTTATTCCTAGTTGTTGTCTAGTAAGCATTTTATTGCATTGAATTTTTGGTTTTCTATTTATCTGACATGCTCGTGTTTGATCTTTCAACAGCTTATAAGCATGTCTTGCTTTCTGGCTTTGTTTCCAATCTTCTGTCCATTCCGTTGCTATTAGACTTTTTATTATGCTCTGTTGAGCCCAAACCTGTGTTTATGTGGTTAAATCTGCTTCTTCCTGTTTTAGCTTCCTTCTCTGCTACCTTATTTCCTTCTATTCCCATAAGTGAAGGGATCCATGCTATTAGTACTGTGCAGCCTCTGATATTTAGGTTTGTGCTTTTGCTATTGCAACCATTTCTGCTGCGAAGATAGATGTATTTTGGGGTCATCCTGGGGGTCTGGATCCTTGGCTCTTAGTTTCCCATGCTTGCCGTGGTAGCCGATCTTCTCCATTCTGCAGACATGGCCTTACCATCTTAGTTGGGAACTCGTTCTACTTGATCTGCAGGGGTGGATTTTAGGACCCGTATCGTCTGGTTTGCGGACCATGTCTCATCTTGTTACTTCAACCACCTTCCTCAGATACCTCATTTCTGAGGTTTGGATCTGGCTTTTGTGTGGTTGTAGATCATTGCCCATAGACTCGCATCCATACCATATGTTCAAGACTGTTACATAAGATGGACGTGGTATAACAGTCATCTTCGTTATTCTTACCAACCTCTCTATTGCTGAAGCATCCTCGATTTATGGCCTGAAAAAGTCTCCCAGTAATCTGCTGCTTTTTTCGAGTGCGGCGCTAACTCTTCTTTGATGCCCTCCTTTTTCGGTCCTATAATAAGGCTCCAGGACCTTTTCTCCCAGCTTAAACAGATGTACTTCTTTCTTCTCGTGATATCACTCATGGAACACATTTTGGTTTATAGAGCTGTTTATCGGACCATCCCTCTCTTCTCCTAGCTCTTCTTTCCAGACATGTGAGGCAACTGGTAGGACTTTCTTTGACCCCTTCCTAGAATAGACGCATGACTTATTTCATTTCTCTCCCGCCAAACATTTTGGCGTCACTCAATAAATGGCTGCGTTATCTACTATGAGGATTTGAAGAACGGACGCATGACGCCCGGATATGTTTACCCCAAGAATGTTGTCGTGGATGTTCAGAATGAAGGAAAGAAGAAAGATAAAATAGAATGAGAAGCTGAAGATACAGAAAGAATGAAAACAATGTGAAATGAAAAGAAGATGAACTTGAACTACATAATAACACGCGCGAAAAATAACATAACAAGTTAATATCAACAATAACGAGAAGAAAGGGAGAAGGAGGATATGCAGTAGATGAAGTAGCAGCTGAACAGCTGAACCGCCGTAGCAGAAGAACAGCCCGTAGAGAGATGAAGAATTTGATCAAACAATAATCAACATCATTTAACCCCTCAGCTCTTGAAGGAGCTTATGCTTTCATCAAACTCATGCTAACAGTTCTCATGCCCAATTCTATCAGTTCTCTTGCCCCATGCTATTAGTTTCTCTTGCCCCATGTTTATTAGTTCTCTTGACCCATGCTAGCAGTTTCTCTTTGCCCCATGCAATCAGTTCTCGATTCTTGCCCCATGCTGTTAGTTCTCATTGCCCCGTGTTATTAGTTCTCTTGACCCATGCTATCAGTTCTCTTGCCCAATGCTATCAGTTCTCTTGCCCCATGCTATTAGTTCTCTTGCCCCATGTTATTAGTTCTCTTGACCCATGCTAGCAGTTTCTCTTGCCCCATGCTATCATTCTCCTTGCCCCATAGCTATCAGTTCTCTTGATCCAAGCTCTTTGTTCTCTTGCCCCATGCTATCAGTTTCTCTTGATCCAAGCTCTTTGTTCTATTGACCCAATGCTATCAGTTTTCTCTTGACCCATGCTGTTTGTTCTCTTGGCCCATGCTATTAGTTCTCTTGACCCATGCTATCAGTTTCTCTTGTCCCATACTATCAGTTCTCTTGTCTCGTGCTATCAGTTCCGCTTGACCCCCATGCTATTATAGTTCTCATTGACCCATGCTATTAGTTCTCTTGACCCATGCTTATCATATTCTCTTGACCCCATGCTATTTAGTTCTCTTGACCATTGCTATTAGTTCTCTTGACTCATGATATCAGTTCCTCTCTTGTCCCATGCTATTAGTTCTCACTTGAACCCCCATGCTATCAGTTCTCTCTGTCCCATGCTGTTAGTTCTCTTGATCCATGCTATTTTGTTCTCTTGAACCCATGCTATCAGTTCTCTTGACCCATGCTATCATGTTTCTCCTTGACCCATGCTATTAGTTTCTCTTGACACATGCTATTAGTTCTCTCATGACCATGCTATTAGTTCTCTTGACCCATGATATTTGTTTTTCTCTTGACCATGCATCTATTTGTTCTCTTGACCCATGCTATCAGTTTCTCTTGACCACGCTATCAGTTCTCTTGACCCATGCTATTAGTTCTCTTGACCCATGCTATTAGTTCTCTTGACCCATGCTATTAGTTCTCTTAACCCATGCTATTAGTTCTCTTGACCCATGCTAGTTTAGTTCTCTTGACCCATACCGTCAGATCCAGGTCTTTCATTGTCTTCCTCGTCCCTTTATTTCATTTTACCGTCAGTTTTCTTCTCCGTGTGTTTTTTTGATCTCTCGCTGCTTCCTTAAACCTGGGGATTTTTCAAGCCAGGATGCCTTGTAAGGCTAATCCCACATATTTCATCACAGCGTGTTCTAACCATCGCCAGCGTCCTTCCACTCCCATCTCTTGATGTACTAACTTGTCTTTGGTTCTTGTCACCAGTTTTCCGCACATGGTAATCTTTTTATTCCCAATTTTTATATTCTTGGCAAGAACCCATTATAGAACTATTAAAACTCCTTTCTCTTCTGATAGGGTATACCAGATACTATATAATAGCCCGTTCAGTCATTAACTGGACTATGGGGGAATGCGCCAGTGAGGTGACAGTCCTCATCTGCTGCTTATTTTCCTTGGTGTTCCTTTCGACGTTTTCTCCTCTCTTCTGCTGGTTGTTATAGCTTCTTTTCGCCCAATCTGATGTTGGCGCCGTAGAGAGCATCGGCACTTGATGCGATCAGCAGATTCATCCTCCCAGGCTGCTGGATTTATGTCCAGTGCCTTCATGTCTCTCTTGCACACATCTTTGAACCTCAGCTGCGATTGCCAAACTGTACTTTTTTAACCATCTGCCAGTTGTCCGTAGAAGATATCTTTCGGGATGCGCGACCATCTCCCATGCGGCAAGACATGGCCAAGCCAGCGTAGTCTGAACTGTCTAAGCATTGTATACATGCTTTGAAGACCAGCACGTAACAACACACCTCGACATTTGTCACTTTGTCCTTCCATGAAATACTGAGGATGTGGCGTAATAGACACCGTAGATGGAAGATATTGAGCCACTCTTTCTCGCTTAGCATAGGATGTCCATGTCTTGCTGCCTTTAATAATTAGTGTGAATGCTTAACCAGATACTACAAGACAATTATTAAAATATCTGATGAGGGGTCACTTAGGCAAATAGATCAATAAATGAGCAGGGAAAAGACAAAGATTATAAGTGCCCGAATAAGTGCAGGAGGCGATGACAAGATTGCACTTGAAGACACATCCCAACAAGAATAATCTGCAGATAAAAATATACATATATCTGGGCATCAATACAGACGAACACCCGTGTGTTAAAACCCGGGCCCGGGAAAAGGGAGCAAAGAATGAAGTAAAAACACTGTTTTCCCAACTGTCGTGAAGTTACATCTGTCTCACAACACGAATTTTGCGTAACTCTGACCACACCGCACGCCATACATTGTAAGAACTGCAAGATACACAGACCAATCAAGAATCACGAACGTCTACCGTTTTGCCGTGTTTACACTACAGCCTTGGATAAAATTAAAAATGGAAGTCCAAATACGTGCAAACAAGTAGCGAAGGACAATTAACTACATTTCTTTATGAAAGAAGTACCACCTGAAGAGGCTACCAAAACGATATTAGGGATGTTGCTCTACCCGTAAGTACTAATACTTTTACAAATACTGATATAGGACGGAGAAAGAAATCTCTAGTTGAATGCATCGAAGCCTCAGGTTAGTCCATTATTTAGCTGTGTAACGTACGCATAGGTAATAAAATGTATTTAGGAATGAAAAAGGTTGTTTACTAGAAATATGTAGAATAATATAGGGCGTATTTTAAACTTTAAGATGAATAAAAATCGCTCCAGGAATAACGTAGATAAATAAAATCTTAGTTTTTCCTGATTTTACAATAGGCAAAATTTACCAATATTTTCTGAACTCAAATGCACATTCGTTGGGGGACTACCTCGGAAACGCTCGAGGCCACACTATTTATAGCGCGTGTCTAACAAAATCAGGTCAGTCGCAATATTTGAAAGCCACAGAGAGCGGCAAAAGAAAGCAAGTGTTAGTGGAAGCGATTTGCCTTCTGTACTTGGAAGCAGACCTTAAACAGCACCATTAACAGCTCGTCTGTGTGTAATGCCTGAGTGTTTTTAATCCTGTAAAACCTAACAAGTATACAAAGAGGCATCTCTTACTGAGGTTTACGATGGATGCCAGTGCCGGATCTATGTCAGAGGGCCAGACATCTTCGTGTACACCACTTGGAAGAATTACAGAAATAAATTCTATCCAATATCAGTGGGGAGCCAATCAAATTCAGTGACTATCAGATAAGTTGCCCACAAGGCAACTGTCCAGCATTATATCCCAGTACACCCTTTTTTAAAAATAAACAGAAACAGTTGTATGATGAACAATTATAGCAGTGTATGTCTTCAATCAGAACTGTGATTAATATTAAAATAGTAAATAATCAGAGAGGAAACCATCCAAGCAAGACATTTTCTCCATAGTGATAGACATTTCCATTCAGTGAAAGAACTTTGTTGAAATATTTTATTATTTATTTAATGTTTGTCATTATCATTTCTTTTAAAAACTTTTCAAACACAGAAAAGAGAAAACTGTACAAATTAAATTTGTTTAAATATTTTACCATCAGACTTACTTAAATTTCTTGGAATAGTTAAGTTAACAAGTCTTTGTTTGGTGAATTAAATGTATTTAATTACCCTAGCAGAGTCAATAACAATTAAATAACTACCATATTAACAGAGGAGGATCTGGTGAGAGGTAGCACAATAAGGACTCAGAGTAACCACTATTACCATCTTCTCTGGGAACTTATACAGCTTGACCCCCCCCTACCTTTGTTGTCTATTACAACCTTCAACTCTTTTCAGAGAAGGGGGTTATTACTTTTAAGAACATTGACTCTTATCTGGCAACTATCCTGGTTATCATCTGATACAACCTTTATGTCCAGGATATCTTATCAAACTCTTTCTATAACCAACAATCACTCTATCGCGACACCAACCCAAGCATGTCGTAAAATGCGACTTACTTGATAAGGTTGTACGCTAGGACCGGTTTCCTTCATCCTGTAAACAAAAAAAAACCGTTTAAAACACATAAAAAAACGTTTTTTGTAAAACACAAAAAAAAAACGTTTTTACTTTAAAACACAAAAACGTTAACAAGCATGAGCAACTAAGGAACTAAGGTAAAAATAAAACATCACCAGCCGATGGACAGAAGAAGTTCCTCTCTGGCAGGGAGGTGAATGGCGCAATACAGGGGGAAAGCCGAAAGAAGTCTGTATGTTGCGTACTAAAACCTTCTTTACTCTCTAGGAGAACCTCCTAGATTTGTGTATCTGGAATGTTCGAATATTGTAATAAATACGAACAAGGGAAGACTCAACGGTATAACCTATGAGATGACGAGCAGAAATGTCGGACTACAACAACATCGATTGTCCTGAGGACTGTGTGTAAAATCCAAGGTGGAAGAGGGTAGGACAGGAGAAAACTATTACAAACAGTCCGTGTTCTAGAACCCCCAGGGTGTAGGAGAGGCAGAGAGGTAGGACCAAGTACTACACACCATGGATGAATGAAAAACTGGAGACAGTCGTGATCAAATCACTGTCTGAGGAACAAACGTGGATAATTGATGGGAAAGAGCTTGAGTTGTTGGTACGTGACTGTCCAGAGGGTAAACGTAACCAGACGACATAGGATTGGATCCAGACAATTGAAAGGCCTATTTGCTTCTGGGACGCTAAAGGGTTTTGATTAAAATTGATTGGATTGATTGATTGATTGATTGATTGATGATTGATTGAACTCTACAGGTCCGACAATTTAGGGAACGCCACAGTGATATCAAAATACTAAAATACAAAAGGAGTTTTTACTATGCATGCTGGGAAATACAT
Organism: Oreohelix idahoensis; assembly: GCA_024509875.1. Taxonomy (NCBI): domain Eukaryota; kingdom Metazoa; phylum Mollusca; class Gastropoda; order Stylommatophora; family Oreohelicidae; genus Oreohelix; species Oreohelix idahoensis. The sequence goes on from JAMPIV010008838.1 coordinate 85,514, forward strand.
AGAGATCACAAGAATATTAACATAAACAAATCAAAATTTTCAACTCAGAAAATAATAATAATTATAATAATAGTTATTCAAACAAAAACCATGGTGATATCACTGAGATGGTTTGGCCATGTCTGCAGAATGGGAGAAGATCGCTACCACGGCAAGCATGAGAAACTAAGAACCAGGGATCCAAGACGACCCAAAGTCCGCTGGGTGGACAACATAAGACAATCTTCGAAGGTCCGAGGACTAGAATGGAACCAAGCCAGGAGGAAGACAGCCGATAGAATAGTATGGCGCTCTCTCTAACAAACCTCTACACCTCACAGTAGAAGAGGAACGACTAAGTAAGTTATAAAAATGTATGTTATCACTTTCATTCATTCATTTTCCTTTGTGCTCCTAATGGAGCATGGAAGCATATCTGTCAGCTGGTCCCCTTGCAGGATTCCTGAACGAAACATTCATGCGCTTTTGCAGCAGTTGATTCATTTGTTCTACATAATGAGGTTGTCAGCCTCATGCACAACCTTATATTAGTTGCCTTGTACGACATGCCTGAGGGTGGTGTAGTCTTATATTTTCTTTGTCCCCTGAGAGACTCCCATCTCTTCTCCATGTGTTTTTGGTCTACCTCTGCCTCTCTTTCCCTGTGGATTCCAGAACAAGGACTGCCTTGTAATGCTATCAACAGGTTTCCTCAATGTGTGTCCTATCCTTTTCCAGCGTCTTCTTCTCAACTCTTGTTCCACTGGCACTTGCCTGGTTCTTGTCATCAACTCCACATTCGTGACTTGTGTCATACCATTTCAGTTCTTCTATTCTACGCAAGCACCCGTTTATAAAAGTCTGTTGCTTTTTGGTTCTGGTTTTTGTTGCTCTCCATGTCTCAGAGCCATACATGTTATCATGTTGCCCTTCATCTTCATCAAGTACCATGCCTGGTCGCGTAGGAAAGATTTTATGTCTCTCCACAACTTCCTATCTCCATACAATTTATAAATTCCGCTGTTGACTTCTTTCCATGCCACGATGTCAAACTGTCCAGTATTTGCTCTCTTTGTCTTCCTCTATATCTTTTTCCTTCAATCTTACCTGTTGTTACGATATATTCCAGCTTTCTTCTTCTCAAAACATGCCCAAAATAATAAATTTATTATTTTTAACTTGTGAAATAAGTTGACTTTTGCGCATTGGCTTCTTTCGGGACATCCTCATTACTCTTTTTGGCTGTCCATGGTATTTTTAACATTCTTCTGTAAAACCACATCTCTGTGGCCTCTAGTATATTCCCCTACTTGTTTACTAATTGTCCATGACTCACTCCCATATGTCAGTATTGGTTCTATATAACACTGAAGCACTCTCTACAAACTTCCAATGACAAAGAATTTCATCAAAATTCAAACCCTACAGATAGTATTTGTATCATTTTCAGCCGTCTACCTTCGTTACAGAAGCATACACAGCAAAGTCAAACAATGGAACTTGATCGCAAGTAATGGTGTCATACACATTCTAAAGCAGTTTCTCTACGACGACACAGAGAAGGTGGACGAGACAACAACAACAACTGTTTTAGGTCGTCCCGTTGACGCTTTGACCAGGGTGGAGAGGCTGGAGCAAACTGGCACAGCTGCCAAGTGTTCTATTTCTGTAGTTTTAGCTGTGCAGGTGATTGTGTTGACGGTAGTGATGGCTTGTTATCGAGTGATAATGTGATTGTGTTAGCTGTAGGGATTGCTTGTGTGCGAGTAATAATGTGATTGTGTTGGCGGTAATGATGGTTTGTGTGCGAGTGATAATGTGATTGTGTTGGGGGGTAGTGATTGCTTGTGTGTGAGTGATAATATGATTGTGTTAGGGCTAATGATTGCAAGTGATATGATTGTGTTGGCGGAGGTGATTGCTTGTGTGTGTGTGACAATATGATTGTGTTAGCAGTAGTAACCGCTTGTGTGTGTGTGTGTGAGTTAAAATGATTGAGTTACCTGTGAGGACTGTTTATATGTGGGAGGAAATGGCGTCATTGAACCGATTCACCGGAACTGGTTGCTAAATTTGCTGGATTCGCAGAACCGCTTGTTTAATTCATTTAGGTAAAATGGTAGGTCAACAGTCCGAGCCAAAACAGTACATTACTAGCAACAACCCGCCAAAATTGGCAGGTTTTTAATTATAGTGTGGTGTTTCTGTTACACGTATTACATTGCTGCTTCTTCTATAGTCTCGCTTGCTCGCTGTGAATGACGCGATCGTCTCTTCCTTTTAGCCATCTTATCATTTTGATCCATAATAATACGTCTGCAATACTTTAAATTAAAATTTTGTCTCGAAGAAACAATCAGAAACTTACATTTTAGGTTATTTTTAAGAAAAATGATGAGTTAAATCCGTTTCCCGAATGAAACTGGACAGAAGAGTATCTTGATTGTCTGTTGATTTAATGCACACCGTCATACTTTTCTATTTTCGCGAGAGTACATACAAGGGAAACAATACAATTATTGTCTAACTTTCAACCACAGTTGCACCCCCTTAGCCGTAAATTTAATAGAAGAATTAGTTGAAAAACTATCTTTCGCACATTTAGCTGTGAGGTTACAATGAATAAAGAATAATAAAAAAAGTATTAATACTCTGTATAAGATCTACTAACCACCTTTTCCCTTCGCAAAATCCTTTAAGAACACAATACACACAGATATGAAATATTTATCCACACTGAATTAATTGCAGGCTATGCCAATCCCCGTCCATACAAACCAATAGCTAAGAGACCTTCTGGTCCACTCATTTCCCAGGATCTCTCTCTGTCCCCTGTCAGTCCAAAAGTGGGTGGGCCAATTCGCGACCAACTTTCGTTGCCGGGCTTGGTTGGACCAAACAGGTGTTGAGAATAATTGACTGGCCAATTTCAAAAGTTGTCCCCCGCCTTCCAACTGTCATTATCACTTCTGATTGACTATCGCTCCGCGTGTTTGGCGGTGGCCTTTGTTACCTCGGTCCATTGTCGCCAGCATGCTAACAAGTCCCTTTGTGGCGACGCCAATTGTATTACATGGCGGATTGTTTATCAACAACATAGAGAAGACTTATTCACCTGGCCAAGCTTGGGCGTCAGCCCCGCTTGTATGGACAAGCGGCTGAGCAATAAAGAGACTAAGCTTTTTGTGTCAGCCGCGCTCCCGTTTCAAAGTTAACAATAGTCCACAGAAAAATTGTATCACGCCCAGATGTCTGCTTTTTGATGAAACCAGATGTGTTTCATCCGATTTATCACGACGGCAATGTGGGGCTTCAATAGATGATACCAGGTATAGGGACTCAATCAAAAGAATTTATTTTACCAACCGATGAAAAACAAATGTGGTTCTCTAGATACTGGTCGCGAGTAATCAAAACGATGAAATAGCAAATGTGGGATGAAAGAGCATAATGTTTGAGAAAATATAAATAAGAAAGATGTAGGAAAAGGTAGAGGAGCGATAAGGCCCTTGGCGCTCGTTTACACAGACACGCAAAGAGTTCCACGACAATCGTAGAAGTTTCATCTATGATGGAGCACTGATGCTTACGGCTATACTGCTAAATACGTATATAAATATAACATGAAGATGCACTGCGTTATGAAAACTCGTGTTTAATAATAAAAGGGAACATATCAGCAATGTTATTTTCAAAATAACCGCCACAAAGTAATGGAAATAAATGCGCATAATTTCAATACGCACCCACATTTAGTTTTCAGGGCTTCAATGCGCTTTGGCTTTTCCGTCATTTCCCCGAGGATGCACCGTGAAGAGATTGCAAGTATTAAAAGACCCCCCCCCAAAATTTTTTTTTGGTTTTGGGTTTGTTTTTAAATATGGGTAGGACACTAAAGAAAAATCTTATATACTGGGATTGTTGACAGCACAGGTTGTTAAAATCAATTAGAATGACACTATGGATTGACGCAATGAGTACGATTTCACGTCGAGACTGACTGATAGTTCATAGATTTTAATGTTTTAGGAAGAATTAGTTGAGCGCCCCTTCAAGTTGGTGTGATCGTGCTGATGATCGAGTAAAATTAAGACGATGACATATATGTTAACTTATGGGGCCTAAATTAAATAGGCCTTAGTGAATGTACTGTTTGAACTTTTCACCATTGGCTAGGTGTATCAGACCAATCAAAAATTATGTTTTAAAAAAGAATTCTTACCGTTTGCTTTGGGTTTTGGTTTTAAGGACATCTTCATTGGACACGGGAACACTCCATCAGTTACCGATCTCCGTCCCTTAGTTAAACACAATGGGAGGATCCCCAGCAAAATGTACCAAACTTCGTAGCACCGGCGAGAATCCCAAATGTGTGTATATAAGGAATCCCCACATGTCTATAAATAGTTCTCGTGGTTGGTAGGTTTCTAATTTTTTGTATTTTGCCTTGTTGGAGGCCGCGGCCTGATAGGCCTACTCCTTTAAGATTTCCAACTGCCGTGGGATTTTAACGTGCGCAAACATGCACACGGGACCTCCTACATTTTTCGCTCTTATCTCGAGACAGACTAGCTTCATCTGATCACTCACTATTTTTTTTTTTCCCCCATGAGACCTGGGAGGGGTATGTATGACATCAATAGGAACAATTGTTTCTAAAAAAAAAAAACAAAAATTCCATCAATTACATTCCCTCAATTGGGAATCGAACTCAGCCCTACCACCGAGTGAGCGATACGAGAATAGTACTATTCTATAAAGAGCATATATTACTTTATGCACGGAGGAACTCGGATACGCAAATAGAATATAAATTAGGCTTTTTACCGATTATGAACACTATACTTAAAACAGCCCAGCAAATCAAATAAAGAGAAAAGAAATAATACGGGAAAAAAAGCCCTAAGACACCCGGTGTAGTTCCATAGATAATCCCAATCAATAAACACTTTTAGCTCCACAAGGAGCATAGGCCTTCAACAAACACATGCCGAGACACCCGGTGTAGTGCCATCTAGTCGGTCCTCTGACAAGACAAAGAATAAGGACTTCTGCTTCCAATCAGGGCATGTCGTAACAGGCGACTCGGGGAGGACTGTGCATGGGCTGGAAACTTCATGATGTCAAAGAAATTACTTACTACAAGAACATTAGAATGTTTTGGTGCAATGCTTCCTGTAGTGAGACCAGCTGTAGTGGTGACGTCATGCCTGCGTATAGTGTGATAAGGGAAAATTAGGATAATGACCATCACGAAAGGAAAGTGCAGACAATCAAAGTTCTTTAGACAACGTCATGAGAACCTGAATATTTATGACTTCATGTTTGCGAATTATTTTTTTTTTTTAACTTCCTCCCGCCAAATGCACCCGGGGCGAAATCCCGGGTTAGTATGTGCTGATTTTACTGTGTTATCCTATTTTCCACCGGTGTACGCTGACAAGTGTCCTCTCGCCATTTCAGGCAGATGCTCGCCGTTCATTCGGCGAGTACCCATTAGAGCTGGGTCTCTGATCCGGAAGCTGTTCCAAGTTATTGCAGGTCCCTGGTTCGACGACACCTTCTTTCAAAATATATTGGCCCGGGCCTCTAAACGTGGATCCACCAGATCCATGTGTGGGAACCATTAACACACCAGCGCATTCCAGTTTGCGAAATATGTTTATGCAGGGCCGGCTTTAGGAAGTGAGGGGCTTAATTTCAACAGCTTCGGTCGGCGGGATACGGCAGGAATACCCTTAAAAAACACTTTTAAAACATTCTTTCCTTTTCGGTTGTAGTATTTACTTTCCATGACAATGGAAACAAAAAAAATGTATACATAATGTACACAGTTTTCAAATATTATAAATATTTTCAAGTTGTTTAAGATAAACATTATTTGTGTTACATCTCACCTAAAAAAAAAAAATATTTTTCTCATACGTGTTTCCCATTACGTATTTGTTCGGTTAAAATCTTTCCTCCGTGTACTACCTGACACTTCATTACTTTCGTTTTCCACATATACAGCCTGACTCTTCATTACTTCGTTTTTCCACATTTAATTCTGCCTGACCTCTCCATTTCTTCGCTTTTCAATTGATCTGATTGCCAATCATTCTTTCGGCATTGTTAAACAGCAGCTATGAAATTTAAACCGACTTTGCTTCAAGAAGCTCCTCAGTCCCGAGGTTCCAGACACCGGGACAAGTTAGATAGTTCGAAATTGCTATAAATACCTTTAGGAATGCTTTTTGATATTTTTGTAATTATATGCAAAGAAAAATTGAAGCACTTTTACGGGGTTTCTATAATCTGAAGGAAAGAACTGGCATAAAAACGCTTCTAGGTTTCTTCGCACAAAATCAAGTTATCATTTATGTAAACTGATTTTACCGTTGAAACTTGTTCGTTTTCTGACACTAGTATCACATGTCAATTCCGAACGGAGGGCCTCTTCCATGCGCGGGGAATGGTTCGGGAGATTTGAGGGAATCAGCCCAAAGGTCACGCCCTTATAATATAGTTTGTGTGGTATGAGTTTTTACTCGATGCGTTGCGGAGGGCCGTATATGTTTGCTACATTAACAACGTAAGAAAAATTCCTTTCGAATACGCTTATATGTGGCATAAATTTAAAATCTTTTTCTAAGATTTGCCTGCATGGTCCTTGTAGAGTATAGCCATCTACCGTTATTCATTAACCGTCAGACACCGTCTTGTAGCGAACACAGCTTTCAGCAAGTAACTAACAGCGTCGCCAAAGGAATCAAGCGACACCAGCCTCCTTCACCCAACGGTTGTATCATTTTTATTATTATTTGCATGTAATTTTTACGTAGTTCTTTCTCTTCCCTTCCCTTTTTGATTCGTTTGTCCCGTTGAAAGCCTGTGGTCGTCAACATTAGGCAATATCCTTTGTTCTAGTAAAACCTAATAACCTACTTTTTTTGTAAAACTAAGCGCAATCCACATCATCTTTTATATAATTGGACAGACGCCCTAAGTATAACTGACCGGCCTGCGTCTAGGCTGAACGTAGCGCGCCTCGCTAAACGCCGCAAAGTTTCATTTTTTTTTTTTTTTAAGTCTTAGTCTTTCTGTAGTCTTCCGCATTTTATACTATACAGAGTAGCACGTTCATCTCCCGCGTCTAGGCGCTGGCGTCTGTTGGGTGGATCTTGATGGAATCTCCGGCATACCTATTACTTCTTTCTTTTCTGTTGTCTAGTGTCTTCTTTATGTCTTTCTTAGTTATGAGTTCCTTTATTTATGTGTTTATAAAATCTACCAACTTTCATTATTTATGTACTGTACCTCTTTTTAATTGGTAGGCCTAATTGTGATTTGCCATTGTTGATAATTTACCGTTGTGTATAGTGAACGTTGGCAAATTTAATGAGACGTGGCTGGCTGTCAAACATTCTCACATAATAAAGCATAATCACGAAGCCTGAACACACTGGATATAACTCGACACGTTTAATCTACCATGTTATTAGAAGCAGAGAACAGGAAGTTAGCGTAAGGGCAAGTAACTCTAGTAGGAAACAAAGTAACTATGGAGACATATATATACAAACGACCCCATCAACAGCTCTATTTACGATGATTTGTCAGGTGTGATGCCACTTTCCCATATCAGCAGTTGTTTATATTATTTGGAATTGAAAACAATATATATCCTAATTATAACCCATCAGAGTTTGAACGGGATATTTTTCTTCTTTAAATTAAAAAAAAAACAGAAATCTTTTTATACAAATGGCGTGTATGATCCACCTTCATCGCTACAACATGATCTTAAAAGTTGATGGACCTTATTCGTGTCTGTTTTTTTTTAAAACTAGGAGTTAAAGGTAGAACCATAGCAGATACTGCCGTAGGGGAGTGATGTGTTAGAGACTTTACTATACTAGGTCCTGCATTGAGAAGTGGGGTAACCAGTTCCCTTTCTCGCTGCCTTTTCCTTTCCTAACTCAAAAGCAGAGTCGGGTATCAAGTTTACATCCTTGGTATCTCGTGGAAGGACAAAATTGCATATGTCGAGATGATGTCACGTGCTGGCCTTCAAAGCATGTATGCACTGGTTAGACAGCGCAGACTACGCTGGCTTGGCCATGTACACCTCATGAAAGATGGTCGCATCCCTAAAGATATCATCTACGGACAACTGGCAGATGACAAAAGTACAGTACATCTGGGCGACAGCAGCTGAGGTTCAAAGATGTCTGCAAGACAGACATGAAGGCACTGGACATAAACCAACAATCTGGGAAGTTGAAGCTGTTGATCGCACCAAGTGGCGATGCTCCCTATGGCGCCACCTCAGATCGGGCTAAAAGAAGCTCTCACAACAATTAGAAGAGAAAAGAACATACCGAAAAAAACATCAGGAACAAAGCAGCTAAGGCATATCACCTCAAAGGCGCATTCCCACAGTCACTTATGACTGAAGAGGGACTCAAACCCCGGACCACTCGTACTGTACCACCGCTTCGTTACAAGACTTATTTATTTCATACCTTAAAAGAAATGGGCGATACAGTGAGCAGGTGACTGAATGAACATAAATGCTAACCTATGTTGCTCAAATAACCAAGCTAAATGTGAACGTGTATTAAGTGTAAATGTGAAATTGGGGAATGCCGGATTGAAAGAGCTGTTTGACAGAATTAACACAATAAAGAAGAAATTTGGTGATTGCAAACTTTTGCAATATTTTTTTTAACTTTTCAAAATCAAGTCTGTCAGTTGATCTTTAAATACTATCTTCTAAGTATACTGTTTGTAATATCTAATTTATGATTAAATAAAAGCAATTGCTTTTGTATCTAATTTATGATTTGTTTAAAACTGCTTTGTGTATATATAATTTATGATTAAAACATTTTTGGTTTTTTTTTTTTTTTTGGTATATCTAATTTATAATTAAATCAAATAACATAGTATGGTCATTATTATCACCCTTCAGGCCTCCCCTAAGGAGCATAGGCATCAACATATTTATGCCGTCTTCCCTGTCCCGTGCCATCTCTCATATCTTTGTATATCTGTCCTCCAGTTCTCTTCTCCGTGTGTTTCTCTGATCCCATCACCTCTCTGGGGATTTCAAAACCAAGGACTGGCCTTGTAATGCAATCAGTAGGTTTCCCTCAATGTATGTCCTACAACCCATCTCCAGTGGTCAACTCCTAACTCTTGTTCCACTGGCACTTGTCATCATTCACATTGGTGATCTTGTCATCAGTTTTCCACATTGGTGATCTTGTCATCAGTTCCACAATGGATGAAATCTGTCATACCCATTTCGCCCTTCTATATTGTGACCAAGCACCCATTTACTTATAAGAAAGCTACTTGCTAGCATGAATGCATTGTTCATAAAGAGTAGCATAAATCTGAGGTTTTCCAGAGCCATACAATAAAGACTGACTTAACTTTATCATATTGATAAATATCTTGAGTTTTGTATGTAAACTTGATTTCCTTGCATAGAGCACATGTACATAAACATAGGTCCCCAGATTTTTATTGCAAGGAGAACTCAGCTGCACTGTGGCACCATGCTTCCTCCTTATGTCATATAAAAAGGGAAAATTCTGATGGTCATTTAGTACTGTTAACAGTGTGAAGTGCATCCGACCACTGAATTTTAAAGATACCGGTTTCAGCTCCCCAGTCAATGGAGTATTGGTTTATTGACATTTAATTTCAGAGTACCAGATTGGTCAGCTACCTCGCTGTCATACTTGACTTCAACAAACTTAACAAATAATGATAGTGTATATCAGAAGCTGGTCTCCCTGGGTAGTTAAATTTTTTTTAGACCAGTGATATTTTCATATTTTAATAGTCTCGCTAAAGTAATTAGAATATATGCCGTTTCTCTCATTAATACTGTGATCGATGCCTGGTTCATCCTAAGTATTTAAATCATAAGCAAATGATCACCCAGCTTTTGTTTTAATTTTGATAACAGATAGCCCTGGGACTGTTGGGAGATGGGGCTAAGAGGTATAACGATTTGCCTCTAATTCTCCCCTGGAACGTGAGATTTTTGCTCCCAGTACAAGGGAATATCAAATTGCTGAAATCCTGGGTAGTGAGATCATATGCCAGTGGTCTCCTGATGATAGTCAGATTCAGATGCCTGATCTCCTGAGGGTATGTGAGGATACAATTCCTGGTCCCCTGGGTAGTGAGATCCGATGCTGGCTTCTCTGGGTAGTGAATCTCCTGGTAGTGAGATCAGAGCCTGTCTCCTGGTAGTGAGATCAATGCCTGGTCACTCTGGGTAGTGAGATCAGAGTGCCTGATCTCCTGAGTAAGTGAGATCAATGCCGTCTCCTGGTAGTGAATCAGAGCCTGTTCTCCTGTGTAGTGAGATCAAGTGCGCCTGTCTCACTGGGTATGAGATCAGATGCCTGGTCTCCTGGGTAGTGAGATCAGATGCCTAGCCCTCCCTGGGTAGTGGAGATCAGATGCCTGGTCTCCTGGTAGTGAGATCAGATGTCCTGGTCAACTGGGTAGTCAATCAGATTCTGGTCTCCTGGGTATTGAGATCAGAACCTGGTCTCCTGGTAGTGAGAATCTCCTGGGTAGTATATATCAGATGCCTGATCTCCTGGGTATGAGATCAGATGCCTGATCTCCTGGGTAGTGAAATCAGATGCCTGGTCTCCTGGGTAGTGAGATCAGATGCCTGATCTCCTGGGTAGTGAGATCAGATGCCTGATCTCCTGGGTAGTGAGATCAGATGCCTGATCTCCTGGGTAGTGAGATCAGATGCCTGATCTCCTGGGTAGTGAGATCAGATGCCTGGTCTCCTGGGTAGTGAGATCAGATGCCTGGTCTCCTGGGTAGTGAGATCAGATGCCTGGTCTCCTGGGTAGTGAGATCAGATGCCTGGTCTCCTGGGTAGTGAGATCAGATGTCTGGTCTCCTGAGATCAGATGGCTAGTCACCTGGGTAGTGAGATCAGATGCCTGGTCTCCTGGGTAGTGAGATCTCCTGGGTAGTGAGATCAGATGCCTGATCTCCTGGGTAGTGAGATCAGATGCCTGATCTCCTGGGTAGTGAGATCAGATGCCTGATCTCCTGCCTAATCTCCTGGGTAGTAGGGGGGGGGGGGG
>JAMPIV010008839.1:0-120771 GCA_024509875.1 Oreohelix idahoensis
TCCCACACCCCGCCCCAAAAAATATTACCCCCCGCCCTCAAAATATTTAAAGAGAAAAACGTCCCATATAACATACCCAAGAGAACGCTCCTTTTTCTAGTGTGTAATAAGGAAAAGCTTTTATGCTTAGTCATATAGGTCTATTTTGATGTAACTAGAAAATACAAAGATATTTTTTATTTCTTAAAGAATAAAGATAATTAAACTAAAAGATTAATAACAAAAGTAGACAACGGTAAATAACTTAAGAGCTATTGGTAAAACCCTTCCTCGAATAGTGTGATATTCTAAGAGAAATAACGTATTTAAATGACATTTATACATGCAGGTAGGTCCCCCAATATAGGAGTTAAAGGCTGCATAGATTTAAATGCATTTTCCCTAACTAAACAAATTTTAGATAGACCAAGAATAGAGATAAATTACCATGTATAATACATCCATAATTACTTAGTACGTTCCCTTCTACCGTGAGGTGTAGAGGTTTGGAAGAGAGAGCGCCAGACTATCCTATCGGCTGTCTTCCTCCTGGACTGGTTCCATTCTAGTCCTCGGTCCTTCAAAGATTGTCTAATGTTGTCCTCCCAGCGGACTCTGGGTCGTCCTGGGGGTCTGGATCCCTGGCGCTTTGTTTCCCATGCTTGTCGTGGCAGCGATCTTCTCCCATTCTGCAGACATGGCCAAACCATCTTAGTGGGACTGTTCTACTTGGGTCTGCAGGGGGTGGGATTTTAGGCCTTGACGTATCGTCTGGTTGCGGACCATGTCTCTTCTTGTTACTTCAATCACCTTCCTCAATTACCTCATTTCTGAGGTTTGGATCTGGCTTTTTTATGGGTTTAGTTCCATTGCCCATGACTCGCATCCATATGTCAAGACTGGGACAAAGGTGGAGCGGTATACAGCCATCTTCGTTTTCTTACCAACCTCTCTCTTGCTGAGGAATCCTCGATTTATGGCCTGAAAAAGTCTCCCAGCTGCTGCTTTTCGAGTGGCCAACTCTTCTTTGATGCCTCCCTTTCGGTCTATAATAGCTCCGAGGTATTTAAAGTGGTCGACCTGCGCCAGGACCTGTTCTCCCAGCTTAATCTGATGTCTTCTTTCTTCTCGTGATATCACCATGGATTTGTTTTAGAGCTGCTTATGACCATCCCTCTCTTCTCCAGCTCTTCCTTCCAGACTTGCAGGTTGGATTGGAGATGTGCCTCTGATTTAGCAATCAGGGCAACATCATCAGCAAATGCCAGCTCCGAAATATAGACCTGTCTCATCTCCAGTACCCCACTGAATACTTTCTTGTTCTCTCCTTACATGCCTTGATGACATCGTCCATAAGGAGTATGAAGAGGTAAGGTGATAGGATATCACCTTGTCTTACACCAGTGGTGGTCCTGAACTCTTCTGACTTATGGTTTGCTGTCCTCACAAAATTTCTGCAAGACTTGTAGAAGCTCTGTATAGCATGAATCAGAGGTGCTGGAATATTCTTCCTTGCCAAACAGTCCCAAAGTTTGCTCCAGGGGACCCTGTCAAACGCCTTTTCCAGATCTATGAAACAAAGATGGATCTCACTCTTATACTCAAGGGCCTTTTCACTCAGCTGTCTGAGTGTGAAGATTAGGTCTTGAGTACTTCGGTTTGCTCGGAATCCGCACTGGACCTCATCCAATTGTGGATAAGCTAGGCGTCGGAGTCTCTGCACTAGGATTCTAGAGTAGATTTTACCAGGGACAATGAGAAGGGATATGCCTCTATGGTTTCCACCTTGTCGATTGTCACCCTTTTTGAAAACTGGTGTTATGATGGCAATCTCCCAATCCTTTGGTATGGTCTTGTTGCACCATGCTGCCTGTAGGACCCTTAAGAGTAACAGGACGCCTGATGCTCCCATGTACTTAACCATTTCTGGTGTTATACCATCATGCCCTGCTGCTTTGCCCATCTTGATTTTCTCCAGTGCTGCCTTCAGTTCTTCCATCTTTATGTCATCTTCATCACCATTGGTTTCCTCTTCTGTGCTAGTGGTTATCATTTCTGATGTTTGACCTTGCTCACCATCAAGGAGTTACCTGAGTATAATACTTTACAACTTTTAAATAATTAAAATCGTGTCCACTATTAAGAAAGATATTAGATATTAACATTTTATACACATTGAACGAGAAGGCAAAAAGACGCATTGTTTTGAGAAATTCTCAACACCCGTTTTTAACAAAACCCCTTCCCACCGCGAGGAACATGCGACACTATATAAGAAACCTTGAACTTGGCAAAATTGAGGCCCACAACATTTTCAAACACTACGCTGGTACAGAAGAAAGCCGCAAACGCCTTGCTGTCACATAATTTGCTGCTGTATCTAAGTATCAGAACCTAGACACCCATTTACCGCCTGTTATAAGCTATTGAGTATTACCTGAACGGGTAAGAGAAAATATATAAATATATATATATATATATATAATATATATATATATATATATATAAATATATATATATATATATATAATATATACACTCGATAAATATATGTAATAAAATTAAGTACTTTTTACCTGTTTATAATCCATTTATGTGTTCGGTATGTGTTATCTGTGTAAGAAAAAAATAACAGACGATGTGTGCTGCCGCTTGAACGCAAGCATGTGTTAACTTTTATAGAGACGAAAGTCAGCATTTAGAAATGTTTAGTATAATTGAGAAATTATGTCGGCAGAATCTACGACTTGCAATTTTAATAATGTATTGAAGGAGTATTTCATAAAGAAATGTCACAACTGTTCAGGAACATAAGATAGATGTCATGAATTGTTACATGTATTCATCAAGTTTTCAATTACTAGTTTTGTACTAAACCTAATCATTGTAAGGAAGCATATTAATGGACAATGGAATCGAACTTATGATTATAAGGAAACTGTAATCACATCGAACTGGCATTAATAAAAGTGGTACTGAAGTAAAGTGTCATGTTCAACTGTTAGCACATTATCTGAGATTGTTTTAAACTTTCATTGTGTGTGTGTGTGTGTGTGTGTGTGTGTGTGTGTGTGTGTGTGTGTGTGTGTGTGTGTGTGTGTGTGTGTGTGTGTGTGTGTGTGTGGATAAGATAGTGCTGGACCCTACAAAGTTTGCGATTATTTGTATTTTCCCAGGTTTTATCCTGAAAATGACTACCAGTCTTTGAGCCATTCAATTCTGAGGAACTCGCGTAGGTGGTTAAACGTTCTCAAGAAACTTAAGCGAGACAAAAACCCAGTGGTTAACAAGCCTGGAGGATTTTTCAAGGACACTGGTACTGATCCTGGCTATAATGGATGCTTCAGCTTAAAAAAGATAGGTGATCCCACATAACTCCATTGATCGCACATCCCAGACTCAAGTTGTTTAAAATCTAAAACACACACCAAACAAAAAAAACAAAAAATAGAGTGGAATGACTCATGTAAAAATTTAATAGGGACTAAATACCAACTTTACAGTCATCTGAAGACAATAATCTGACATTTTAAATATAACTATCATATTTAGCTATTGTGGAAATGAACATTCATACTTATTTATTTCTAATATGTAAAAAGCATGAATTTTAATAATCATTTTTCTAACCGAAAAGAGAAACGGTTATAGGATCAATTAAATTGTCAAAAAATTTACACTCAGACTTACCTAATTATTCAAGTGTGAGATTAGGTTCTGTTTGTAAATGTAGATGTTTTACATTTTATGGAAATTAATTTATCCCCTAGCAGAGATCCAAAATAACTATATAACCATTATTCAGGGTGGAATCTGGAGAGGTACACATAGACCTTCAGTTTAACATTCACTATCATCAAACTTGAAGGATTTTTATACAGCTTGACCCCTGCACTTGATTTACGATACACACACACATGAACCCTTAGTACTCTTTTCATAGAAGGGTTGTATTTCTTATAAGACCAGTCTCTTATCTGGCTCTATACCTGGTATCCTTTGATACATCTATTTTGTCTGGGATATCCTATATTTTAATAACAGCCTGAACCTCTCGCGACAACAGATAAATGGAGCATCGTCCCTCATGTTTTTATTAAACATTTGTACAAAATCATCGTTTCCTCCACTATCACATTTCAACTACTTTGAAGTAATGGCAGTTTTGGTGTGGATTGTCTGCGGTGGTCTTGTGATAAAACCCTAGCAGTTCTTGGCCAGAGTAACGAAGAAGTTACCTGCAATATGAACATTATAACTAATAAATTTAAAAGACCCCCGTAGCGCAACAGTGATATAGTAAATTTTATTTTATCGTTTCATAAAAGTATAATCAAAAAGTTTGGCAAACAGTATTACAAGCCTGGTTTTTATTGTTTTTGACTATAGACAATTAAATTCTGGTTTACAGTATGATCAAACTGCCATTGGTTGATAAAACAGCTGACGTAACAAATTAATGTAAATTTTCATTTATTGATGACATCCCCATTTCTGAGCAATCATTTGTGAGTTTGTGAGGGGGTTCTTCATCCACTCAATGACCATTTTAGGGGTAACCACCCACACGTCTTCATGGGTGAGCTGTAAATCCTGGAACCAGTTGATCAGGGCAGGGTAAGAAGGTGGCGACCGCAGAAACATGGAACCGTGGGTAAACAGATGCATAGGAACTCTCACAGGGTAGAAGTGATTATCAAAGTTTCTCCTGAAAGTAGAAGGAGAATAATTTCAATTGATTAAAGAAATTAAAACTTGAAAAGCACATTATGAGAATAATTATGGCAGTACGTGTGATTTTAGTCTAATGTGTAGGAATTATAAATATGTGGAAAAGAATTGTTCGCGTCAGCTACGAGTATTCCATCAGGCAAAGAAACCAATCGGAGTTGCTAAGAGGTATGGCGCCTGCCTCTAATTCTAAAAGGTACTGGGTTCGATCCAGCACAGGTAATATAATTTATGGACATTTTTTTTCGGAACCAGCTGGTCCTAATGGTGTCATACTCCCCCTGATCTCCCGGGTAATGAGATCGGATGCTTAGCCTTCTCGGATAAGTGCTAAAAAATATGAGGTGCAAGTTGCGCACGTTAAAAATCCCTCATCAGTTGGAAATCGTAAAGAGTAGGCCATACGGCCGCTGCCCTGGCAAAATAAAAAAAACAGGAAACCTACCCACCACAAAAATATTTATAAAATATGTGATTGCTGTATACACACATTAGGATCCTCACAGGTGCTACGGAATTCGTGCACTATCCTGAGATTCTCCTTGTGTGATCTAAGGGAGGAGATCTGAGCCCTTATGGAGTCTTCTGTGTGCAATGAAGATAGCAGGTAAAAACAAAACAAAACCAAATTAAAGAAACTAATGTAAATAAATACAATTTAGTCAAGCATTCACATTTAACATTGTTTTATACTTTTATAATGATCCGTTTTCTTAACTAAATTAACAGGAAACTTTATTGTGATGGTGAAAAATGCCGTCAGAATTATCATTATTTCTTTCACAATCGATCGACATGAATTTCTTAACAGCTCACCCTAAATCTGTCGTCACGTGCTATACCTACACCATCATACCAAAAGTTTTTTTTTATATTTAGACTTGCGCCCTAATATAACCAGCGGACCTTGTGTCTAGGTTAACGGGGTTGCGCCTCGCCAAAACGAAACAAAACTCCTATTTTTTATTTTTTTTAAACATGCTATACTTACTTGTAAAATGTGTACCATTCCTGTTCCGAAGCCGTGAAAACGTTAGAGCCGACACTGCATGTATCAATCATGCTACAGCTGTAGCTGTCATTTCCAATCCAGCCGTTTATCGGTACTTCCCAAAATCCTGGGTAAGCCTTGGTCGGGCATGGAAGATTTGTACACCTGGAGATTGTATAGTTTATTTGAGAAATGCTCATGTTTTGTATTTCCATTTAAATTGCCTCGTAATACACAACACCTGCAAGGATTCTAGGCATATTAAATACTGTTTTCCAATGTTGTAGCGTTGAATACTACAGCTTATTTCTCAACAAAAATGAATGAAGACGTTAACATAAGATAAGCAGATACCAAACATTTACGAAACTATATTTCGGGACACTAAAGACCATACATAACATCTACTTGTAAGTAACCCGTCAAAATAAACGGGTATTTCATTATAGTGTGCTCGTTTTGTTACATGTCCTAAAGACGGAACTTGACAGTTTTTCGCTCCGATTCATGGCATTGTCTTAAAACTTTGGCATCTGGAGTACGATGTATGGCAGCATTTTAAGGCGATCCATTAGCTCGTTGTGATGCATGACATCTTTGCTATTTATAAATAAAAAAAACTGCAGCTGGATGTTACGGTATATGCTATTAACGCCGTCTGCTAAAGGTTAGCAGACGTGCAATCGTAAAGGTTAAGACATTTAATATATTGCGATAGATGTTTCAATTATTGAACGCTCCATACACGATCGATTATGACGTGTCTAGCGTTGTTTAGGACACAGTCGGTAACTAGGAGACGCTACCCTTTGTTACTTGACCGCCAAGCTGAATAGCTGCGTTTTTCTAACCTTCCAATTCAATGGCATGATATAGCCATTTATATGTGCATTTTTGATGGACCAGGGTCAGTCCTAGAACTCTATATGAGAGGAAAATTTATGGAGGTTAGTATTTAACTAGAATCCTCAGAAGGAGGAGAATAATCGTCAAATTCGTATGAAATATTCAGACTCGCAGTCTCACTGTCGGCAGGTAGCCATGTCTAGCTGCGCGTGCATATAGCTGTGATGTTCTGACGACAATACTGCATTGTATCCTTAAACGGACATTGACACGTAACCAGCAGTCTACGTTATTGATTAATTTATGCATGACTTATAAGGACTTATGTTCTGTTCCTATTTGAAATGATCATCCTGTGTGTACATGTGATTAAATATTACGGACTCAATCTGAAGGAATTAATTACTTCATTAATGTTGCTGAGTTCAAGTTACATGAACTACTTCTTCATACCATGCTACTGAGTTGTATGAACACCTTCACCCTAATTCGCGTAATACTAAACAAAGCACGATTAACAAGAGATCACTAAAGTAACCATACTCAGTGCATGATCTTCAACCGGCAAATAACTCAGCAACAAAGTGGTGGCCAGTGTGGGGAACGACAGAAAAAAAGAATCAAACTTCTGTTCCTTACGCACATGTTAACCACAAATATTTACGATCAATTTTCGATCACATGATCCAGTCGAAGATGACGCAGTACTCATTATAATGCCTAACAACGTGACGTCACCGAAAGTCGTGTAGGTGATCTGTCGGAGAAACCAAGCCGTTTCTAAGTCTAACCATGGGAAACATGAGCCATTTGAAGCAAACACATGATATGGACTACAGGAGCAGACAGTCAGGGGCTTTAGCCTAGCTGTTGACGACCTCTAGCACTGATATAAGCAACGGAAAAGATAAGTCTAGGTGTTTAACTGTTGTTATTGCAAACAGTGCTAACTGAGTCCATGCCCTCTGCCTACATCGGCATGTTTTTACCTATGTTTAATGTACTTTTTGTTGTCTTCATGTGTTGTTAATTCGTGGGAGGTAGGGAGGATGAACCGAAATTAGATTCTGTGGCTCTCACGATGCCTGAATTGATTTCGGTCGTTTCTTAGGGCAGTTAAACGATTGCACTTTTGGAAGCCCCATTGAGGTTTGCCATTGGACTACCTGTCCAAATCTGCTGTCGCTTGACGATTTGTGTTAGCTGTACCGTTCCGTAGATAACTGGTGTATTTTATTCGTACTCAGTTCACAATTTTATTCAGTTTTGTATCATGTTCGTTAACTATTTCGTCCAGTCTCCTCTTACTATCATTTATTTGATGATTGTTAAATGGTCGTCCGTTATGAGTCCTGTGATGTCATCATTTTTTGCAGTCATTTTTTTGTGTACTTTGAATATTAAGTTGACCTCGGGTCAGACCTTGACCCTTCATTTGGCTTGTGACACTTCCGCTTGTTTTATTTAGTTCATAAATTCATTTTTAATTGTGAAAATGTCTTGTTTGCGTCTTGACATTGTTTGTACCCTTTAGTTGCATCATTGTTTTGTTTGTCCTCATGATATATATTAAATACTACATTAATAATATGATATTTTATGCAATAATACACTTGTAATTTAATTTAATTAATTTTTTCTGATATTTAAGGTTAATATGGGACATTGCATAATTATGCAGTGATAGTCCAAGAAAGTAGCACTACAATTTATATAAGAGATGCCTAGGGCATAATAATATAATATATATATTGACCAAATAAAATAATCTTATAGTCTACCTTTGAGGTAATAGACCCATTGTATATTATTTAATATACTTTTCTGGTACTAAGAGAGTGACTTAGTACATTGAACAATATAATTACTAGGAATCATACCCAACATTATTGGATATTGAGATTAATTGTGTGATGTAATTACATTATAGTTAACAGATATCATAACTATTTATGATATAGTTCGTATTTAGATACAATATTGTTACAAAATATTGTCTATTAGTTGAACTTAGACATAAGAGTTCAGTACTATTGTGATTATTTATATTGAATATTCCTAAGTTGAGTAAGTATAATAATTACTCTGAAGCTACTATTGACTATTTTAATCAGTAATTATCAATAATTACTTACAGATAAAAGTCAAAATGCTTACTATAGACCATTTCGTTAAAATTGGTAAGGAATATGGTTATAAATCTCAAGAACTTCGTCAGTTTGCTGAGGCAGAACTGGAAAAACATGAAAGAAAAGAAGCAGAGAAAAAAGGCTGCATTAAAGAAAGAGGAAGAGGAACAAAAGGCTGCATTAAAGAAAGAGGAAGCAGAACGTGAGATGAAGCAAATTGACAAGGAAAATAGATTGAGAGAGATTGCTCAACGTGAAAGAGAAGAGCAAAGAGCAATCGCCAGACAGGAAGAAGAGAATAAATTGAAAAGAGAGGAAATTATTTTACAACAAGAAATGGAATTGGCACGTATTAAATTGGAGACAGCAAGATTACAAGCACAAAGTGCTGATGCAAACCAGAATAATAACGCACAAAATGGATCGTCATCCAGCCAAACTAAACATTTCTACAACTTTAAATTATCCACTCTCAACTTAAACGTGGACGACCTTTCATCGTTCCTGTCACGTTTTGAACAGACTTGCAAAACAAATCATTTGCCTGAAGAGTCATGGGTACTCAAGTTAAATGAATTCTTGGTTGGAGAACCATTGACGGCTTCTCAAAATGCTGACCCATCAATAGCAAATAACTACGGTGCTATTAAGTCCTTGCTTTTACGAAGGTTTCACCTGGACGAGGAACACTGTAGGTTGAAATTTAAGGGAATTTTACCTGAATCTCCAAAAGATTTTGCAGGATTCATTGCGAACATACGCAATACATTTAATAGATGGGTTGAACTGGCAGAAGTCAACAAATCGTACGACAAATTAGTTGATTTACTACTACGGGATAAGGTATTATCTTCGGTTAGCCAGCCATTTTTTGCATATTTGCAGGAGCGTAAACCAGGTACTATGGACGAGTTAGAAAAAATTTCTTTAAACTACTGTTCGGCACATCCGAATGCAACCATTTCTAACTCCTCATTAAGAGAACCTCTACCTGTGGCGTCTAATATGGCCTACAATCATAATAACAAACAAAGACATCACAGTGTAGACAGAAGTAGGTTCCAAAGAAATCACAATGTTAACTTTCAGAAGGGACATAATAATGATTTCAACAATAAAAATGAGTTCACAGAGGTAGATCACGAGATAGAAATTATTCACCTCAAACAAACTACCACAATGGTCAACATAACACTAATTATAATCGATCACATACTCCCAATAATAATAATAACTGGAATGGTAATAATCATGGCTCGAGACATCGAGATAATAGTTACTATAGAGGACGACGAGATAATTCTAACAATTATACTCGGAATCGATCTCATTCTCGGGGATCATCTCATTACAACCATAATACAGGGGCGGCAGTTACAAAATAATACTACCCCTATAGCTCAGGTCCCACTTGACAATAATACAACACAGTCTTCTGCTGCATGTTTTGCTATTAATTATAATGTGGCAAATAGTTGCCAAGATTGTAATACTATTTTTCAGAAGGCCAAGGAAACGGTGCTGAATTGTGGACACCTTCATACAGCAGTTGGTCTTTCAGCGAACGATGGCAAGGGTACCCTGATGTTCAATAGAGGATTAGTCAATGGTACGGTGGTCTCAGTTTTAAAAGACTCTGGATCAACAACCATTGGAGTTCGGCAGTCTTTGGTACATCCTAGCTATGCAACAGGGGACTATGTCCGTTGCATGACCTTCGGGGGTACTATTGAGTACTACCCCACTGCCATAGTACATGTTAATACACCATTTTTTTCAGGTAATGTAAGGTGTGCATGCTACAGAATCCATCAGCTGATCTTACATTAGGACGCATACATGGGAGTAAAGATTGCACTCCTAAAGAAATTAATGATTGGGAGAAAAAAAATTTGCATTCTTTTAGCAACGCTAACGCTGTTGTTGATATGGCTACACTTCGTGCCAACAACATAAATACATGTGGCACAGCAGTTTCCAACTTCACTCTCAGTACTATCCTGGAAATTGATGAAGATGATAGATCTATTGGACAACATACTAAGGATATAACTGATCCTAATAAAACTGTTGACATTGTCAACATTGACAAAAACATTATGAGGAAGAATAATAGGTTAAATAATAATGCTGGACTTAAAAGGAAACATAAAGTTAACACAAATAATTATGATGAAAAAGTTTTTACTTTGCCCAGCAAAGACATGTCTACGACATGTAGGAAACTTAATACCTTTGGTGATGATAGGTATCATCCTCAGTCCAGTCAGGATGATACGACATCCAACAGAAAGACAATGTCGGTGTTGAAAGGGAAGGTTAATTCTTTGACAAAGAATACATATCATCATTGTCCACTATTTCGTGACAATGATACTACATATATTGGGAAAAGTGCGTATTCTCGCACAGTGTTAGTGCGAAATCTGCCGCAGGATACTACCTGGCAGGCACTTAGAATTTTTTTTGATTATACAGCAAACGTTAAGTTTGTTCGTCTTCTGCCATCATGCAATGGGCAGAATGGACAGGCGATGGTTACATTTCGTAACAATCGAGACGCTCGTTGAGTAATCGAGCGTGATAATGGTGTTTATTTTCATCACCGTTATCTAAAGTTACAATTAGTACCTGATTCTGCGCCACGCAGATAATGGTGTACGCTCACCCTTTTGTCTTATTTCTTGATGACTCAGCTCTAGTCAGTCATCATTTCTTTTCCTTATTGGTCATTTATTCTTATACGTCTTAGATATCAAGGGACACAAAAAGATATTTCATATTAACATGCTCAAGCAATTTCATACACGTCCTGAACACTTACAGTCAATTTTTCATGAACTAGATGACACCACAGTATCTACTTGTTATTATTCTAACTTATCCGTCATCCAGGAAGAAGAATCTTCTTTTCCTGAGGTACAGTTACCGTTACCGGTACCAGTAGTTCAACCTACTGAATCTTGGCGGGATGTAACCATCTCTTCAACGGTTACACCGCAACAGCGTCTACAGATTGCTAATCTATTACAATCTTATCCAGATGTGTTGACCGACGTCCCGGGTCGCACATCGGCTATCAGTCATGACATTACTCTCAATGATGATACACCTATTCGTGTACATCCCTATTCTGTTCCTTTACATTTCCTTGCTAAAACTACTAAGGAACTTGAACAGATGTTGTCTCTGGGAATCATCGAGACTAGTAATTCGCCATTCTCTTCTCCATTAGTGATTGTCCGGAAGAAGGACAATAACATCAGACTATGTGTTGATTATAGAAAATTAAATGCTAAAACTATAGTTGACAGCGAACCACATCCACTTATCGACGACTTACTGCCACGTCTATCCAACGCAACTATATTTAGTAAGATAGACTTAACTAAAGGTTATTGGCAGATACCACTGACCGAAAAGGCTAAGTACTACACCGCATTTTCCACTCCACAAGGTCTATACCAGTGGACTGTGATGCCTTTTGGGCTTGTTAATGCGCCAGCTACCTTCATTCGCCTGATGCGACAAATTTTATCAGGTAGACCAGACGTTATTACATATATTGACGACATATGCTTGTTTAGTTCGTCGTTTGAGGAACATGTTTCGGGACTTAGATATGTTTTCGACACTCTAAGGAATTATCATCTAACTGCTAAACCTACAAAGGTGCAAATCGCGTGTAATGAGATAACCTTTTTGGGACATATCATTGGATCGGGATATATCCGAACGTTACCTAGTACAGTCTCCAAAATTCTAAACATAGCAGTTCCTCAGACGAAGAAACAGGTCAGGAGTTTGTTAGGACTTGTTCAATATTACAGTAGATTCATACCAAACTTGTCATCCATCACGGCTGTATTGTCTTCATTGGTAAAGAAAGACATGCCGGTGAAGGTGACATGGACTGGTACATGCAATGAAACTTTCAACAAAATTATAAATTTGTTCTCGCATGAACCAATTTTAAGACTTCCCGATGCTTCCAAAAGATTTTTTCTTACGAACAGATGCTAGTAACTACGGCATTGGTGCATGCCTGCTCCAGAACCATGATGGCGTTCTACATCCTACCTTATATATTTCAAGAAAGCTAAAGCCGGCAGAAACAATGTATTCCACAGTGGACAAGGAACTTTTGTCAGTGATATGGGCAATAACTAAACTTGAAAAGTTCTTGCTTGGTGCTCCCTTCACCATACAGACGGACCAACGTGCTGTAGCATCTTTGCGTCGATCTAATCATAAGAGCCAAAAACTCGCCAGATATGCAATCATCCTACAGCCATTTGAATTCTCCATTGAACATATTCCTGGCACTGAAAACATTGTGGCGGATGCGTTGTCACGTAATCCTATTGACGACGAATAATCAACATTAACATTCCTAAAACATATCAACTATAAGGGAACTAACCTTGCCTTCAATTTAAACTTTATAAACACTATATGCATCACAGAATTGAACTAAAGACAATCAAGGTATACATATTGACATTGAAACTTCGTCTAACGTCCATACACGATATATGAATATTCGTTGAACAATCATGGAACAATATCTGACGACAAGTCGAACTTATTATCCTATGTGCACTTAATTCTTGGATGCTGGGATAAATGACATTTCTTTCCAACGTAAACGTTTGAACATTTTTGCCTAAAAGAATTCATCAGGATCAAGACTACGGATGGATCATCATATCCTATACTAATTAATTAGTTAACTTAACTTCTTAATTGAATTATTATCAATAAAATGAAATGTGAGAAAAAAAATGAAATGAAAGAACAAAAAAAAGAGAACGAAATATAAAAAGAAGAAATTATGAAAAGAGAAAATAAATCTCACACAAGTATTAGATTAATATTTTTTTTTAATGTACCTATACATTATTTAGTTAGTTAAATTAGATAGTTATTATTCACTAACACTTAACACACACAATTAAGTTAAACTTATATTCGAATTTCTTTCTATTTCTTCTCACTTATTTTGTCTTTTCTTCTCTCATAACATCGCGTTACATTAGAATCTTAATAATTTAACTCTTAGTTTAATTAATTAATTTAATTTTAATTAGTCAAATTAATTCCTATATGACATACTAATACGACAGACCTTACTTTAATTTAATTCTATCATTCACTATTGACATTAGACATTTATTTAGTTGATATAATAATATGTATAATATTGATATATAATATGATTAATGTTAGATGACTATGACAAATAGTTAGTTGACATGACCGCGACACGGTTCTACTCAGAACATCGTCGGCCATATGTCACAATTGTGTTAAATTTTTTTGAAAAATTGTTAAGTCGGATAGATCTTGAAAAAAAAATCTATCGATTTTTTTTTCCCCGGTGTACAGGGAATTGTTACGGTATATGCTATTAACGCCGTCTGCTAAAGGTTAGCAGACGTGCAATCGTAAAGGTTAAGACATTTAATATATTGCGATAGATGTTTCAATTATTGAACGCTCCATACACGATCGATTATGACGTGTCTAGCGTTTTTTAGGACACAGTCGGTAACTAGGAGACGCTACCCTTTGTTACTTGACCGCCAAGCTGAATAGCTGCGTTTTTCTAACCTTCCAATTCAATGGCATGATATAGCCATTTATATGTGCATTTTTGATGGACCAGGGTCAGTCCTAGAACTCTATATGAGAGGAAAATTTATGGAGGTTAGTATTTAACTAGAATCCTCAGAAGGAGGAGAATAATCGTCAAATTCGTATGAAATATTCAGACTCGCAGTCTCACTGTCGGCAGGTAGCCATGTCTAGCTGCGCGTGCATATAGCTGTGATGTTCTGACGACAATACTGCATTGTATCCTTAAACGGACATTGACACGTAAACCAGCAGTCTACGTTATTGATTAATTTATGCATGACTTATAAGGACTTATGTTCTGTTCCTATTTGAAATGATCATCCTGTGTGTACATGTGATTAAATATTACGGACTCAATCTGAAGGAATTAATTACTTCATTAATGTTGCTGAGTTCAAGTTACATGAACTACTTCTTCATACCATGCTACTGAGTTGTATGAACACCTTCACCCTAATTCGCGTAATACTAAACAAAGCACGATTAACAAGAGATCACTAAAGTAACCATACTCAGTGCATGATCTTCAACCGGCAAATAACTCAGCAACACTGGACGTAATGCAACGTCTTTCGGCGTTTATGTGGCTCGGTGTCGATTAACGCCAGGCTTGTTCTTTCTGCATCTACAGCTCGACCTAAAGCTGCATAGTCCGATGTTTTGGTGGCTCGCTTCGATTAAGGCCAGCCTTTTTCTTTCTGCATGTACAGCACGGCTTGCATCAGCGTCTTGTAACGTCTCGCTCGCTTGCTGTGATGTATGACATATCCGATTTTAATCTTCAATTTTAGATCGTGGTGTTGTAACTTCTTCTTCATGTAACATAGTAAATATACCTGTCAAAATAATGACAGAGTACTAAAGGTGACGTCTTAACCCTTCAGTATCTGCAGCACATTTATGAGACTGGGGAACTAATTTGGTTGATATTGAATTATTGCATAGGTAACTATTTCATAAAAAGGAAGCATACGTAAAAGGTAATTGATCCCCTTACTGAGGTATATTGGAAACATGGTGTTAGGTCTACATTTTTTTTGATCATGTAGCACATTAGAGGCGAGTTGCTCTGGTACCAAATTCATAAAACTGGGTCGACCCCTGAGCCATTTGTGGTCTAACAAAAAATACCACATAAACTGGGCATCGAACCATGACCACCAAACTGGGAAGCCAGAGCACTAACCATTACGCTATCGTGTCATACTTTTAGTTAAATATAATTTGTGTAACTCTACTTCACTGCAAGCAAATATAACTTTGCTCGTTAACTACTACAATAACTTTAGTAGGTATAATAATATAACTCAGTAACTGAAGCAGGTGTAGTAATAAAACACACTCAGTACGTAAAATGAGTTCAACAACTGGGTGATTAAAAAGTCACTTCTTGTTTTTACATTTTTATGTCCTCACTTCTATCTATTAGGGAGCCGCGGTAGCGTAGTGGTTAGTGCACTGGCTTCCTAGCTCAGTGGTCTATGGTTTGATCCCCAGATGATGTGGGATTTTTTTAGGCCTCAAACGGCTCCTGGGTCAACCCAGCCCCAACTGTGTAGCAGAGCAACTTCTGGGAAGGTTAAGGCGGCCGGCGTGATGTTGACCACGACACCCCTAGTGTGCCGATGGTCAAGAAAATATGGGCCTAACACCATATTCCCAATATGCCTCAATGGGCGTGTAACGGGATCCTTTACCTTTCCTTTTTTTAAATCCGATGGCAAATGAGTCTAGCTAACAGAAAATCTCAGACATATATTGAAATCTCTTTGCATTCTCAGCGTATTTTCGTATAATCGCATTACGTTAAAAGTATCTGACAAAAAAGATACAAGTAAAATAAAAAATAGTTATATGGTAGCGAAATGATTTTTTATTTTTGTTTTGTTCAAAGTAACCCCCTCTGTTCAAAGTAGCCCCAGTTTACGGTACTTGTATCTATTGGACACATATGAAACAAAAGTGAAAACCAGAAGAAATAACTGCTATTTGACAAATGAATTTTTCTTGTTATTTTTTTTATTTCCAAAAATAAAATAAAATGAAATAAAATATAAAATGCCAAAAAAACTGACTTTACAAGAAACATTGTGTACTGAACAGATCAGATTTAAAGCTGAACTGTGATGTTAATGTGATATAGCATTTTGTATTATAAAATTACAGTTAATTTTGTTTATTTGTTTTCTATAAACTAATTGGAAATGACTGAAGAAATAACAATTTAAAAATAGTAAGTAACTTATCAATTACCATGTATAGTTCACTACAAAAAACATCTTACCGTGGCATCACGTAGTCGAGTGTAAAAGGCCAAAGGGGATCTCTGCCGGAGCCGATTTCAACATTGGTAATTGATGTATCGTAGAGAAAGTTCAAGTCCCGCAGAGCATCAAACTGGACATTGTGAGCAACTCTAAGATAAGGGGACCTGAACCCAATCATTGAGTCACTAATGGTGCTGTCACCTGTTTCCTGAAGTACTTTGTCTCTCATGCCACCGATCTGCGAATGTAAATAAGATCATGATTCTGCGTATCTAAACTGAGCGCTTTGACATCAAAAGTTCCTTCCTAATGGATCTTCACATTTTCTAACTATTGCCTTGATGTCAAATTCGTGGTTCTAACCCATCGCCTTTTCCCCCATTAATATGGCAGCAGTTTTTTGGCCCCATTAAGGCGAACTCTGCACTATAAGGCTGTTCGTGGTATTCCCGGTAACGGGCCATTCCAGCTTAAGTAGCTAGGCAGAGGTGCGTGTCTGTTTGAATGACGTTCTCAGACAAATTGTTTATAAATCTTTTTATCTGCAATAGCGTATATAAAGGACTCCTAAGTATGACAACTGTTGCTATTTTTAATATGCTAAAAATATACCAGTGAGAGGTTTAGACGTGCAGGCAACCTGTCATGGAGAATTTTGCTATATAAACCACCACTGTTTGTATTATTTTTGGCATGCATATGCTTGGTGAAGGATTCTTAGAGAACTAAACTTGCAATTTTTACTCCATGCTTCTTAAGGATATAATGAGTTAGTGCAGGCTCTCTAAAACCTACTACAGTGGTAGCTCCGTGCTTCACCGTTAGGAGCTATGTGGAGACAGGAGTAGAAGTCCTGAAGCCCGTTTACAATAACTTCACAGCGATACCTCCGCTTTATTTTTACTGCTCGTTTGAGATCAATACAAGCGAGCTACTCACAAACGAAGACGTGGGAATTATCATACAAATTACCCTTTAGCTACCCACAGTGCATAGATCTTCAACTAATTAACGCCAAAGCTCCCTACCCTATATCATTTGCTCATATTTTTCCATGTCTCCGTTATACGAGTACCATTTCATGTCAGTCTCCACATTCCTGTACTCAATGTGTGTTTATGTCTCCCTTGGTTTTTTTCACCCTGTGGCTTCTAAAAGAATGACCGGATTGTGCTACTATCGATAGGTTTACTTAGTTTTTGTTCTACCCAACATCAGTGTATTTTCCTAAACTCTTGTTCCGCTGGCATTTATTTGGTTATTTCAACCAATTCCGTACTGGTTATATATACTGTGGACCCGTGATAGGCAGAGAGAACTGAGAAGTGGCTCTGTGTAGGACGTGACATTTCCTTGAGAGAGCCCAGAACAAGAGCACAGTATTTTAACTCTGCATATTCCGAGAGCCTCATGGATTGCGGGGAATGCACATTATGCCACGCGCTGCTTCCTCTTAGCTTGGGACCAGATGTAATGATCCATTAAATGCAAGCCAAGCTGGAGAAACTGAAGCTCATGACCTCCAACTCAACACGTTTCGGAATGGCAGAAAAGTCTAGTTCTACAGTGCAGATATTACCTATGTTTTTATTTTAAATATAAAATTGTTCTCCGTTTTGGCGAAGCGCGACCCGCTCAATCTAGATTCAGGGTCTGTCGGTTATATTAAGGCGCATATCCAAAAATATAAGACCTTGTGGTCCGTTTGATGCTCTATGCATATATTACCAAGGAATCTCCAGTTCCGGTATTGGCTGCAAAAGAGTGACAAGCTCAGCAGTTCTAGTTAAAGCTCGTCCATGTCCTTTGAAACGAAAGATATACGTGACTTATAATTAGAATGGAGACAATGCAAGTGATCAACGTCTTTTCCTTCTTTAAGTATATTTCTTCTTTCTCCTGTCACTCCTTGCCCGATCATAGAGCTACCTTACGGCGGGTCCGCTTACCGGAAGTCTGCACTGAAGCATTCATACGCTCTGGCAAATCCGGTTTCTATATCGATTTTGGACATAATGAGGTTATCTGCCCCACACTCAACCTCATTTCTATCGCCTCTTACTGAGGGATCAGTAGGCCTATTCGTTCTTCGTCTCTCCAGAGACCGTCCAGAAATACACGGGGGCTTCAAGTACCTTGCAGACTGACGGAGAAGACGATAACGCGTTATATTCATCATATATTGGTAAGTATGTATTTCAAGAGAAGCATCGAGTGGTGAAATTAAACGCAAACATACGAGTTAATTGGTTGTCACGCCTTCAGTACTGCTGGATTAGATGCTACAATTTTGAGAAACTTTTCTATAAAACTGCGAGGATAAGCTTTATAGAACCATAAGACGAAAAGGTTATCGATCTTGCAGTGGAGGTCTTCGTCATGTCGACATTTTTTTTTTTAAATGGGAAGAACTGAAAGAAAAAATACGGATAATTTGCATTGGCCAATTTTTTCGTAGAAGACGCTGGCGATGGATATGGCACACATTAAGGATACTAGTTAACAGCAGAACAAGGTAATGCTTGTTCTAGAATCCCAAGGGTAGAAGAGATAAAGGGAGACAACAAACACACGGAAAAGAGAACTGGAGACATACGGGAAATAAATGAGAAAAACATGGTAAGCTCTTGAGCAGATAGCACGGGACAGGAAGGCGGCGTAAGTTTGTTGAAGGCCTATAATCCTTACAATGCATGAAGGATGATAATGATGATGATGAATATTTGTCAATTCACTCATTACTCATTCAGTTTTTACTCTTTAGCTCCTTAAGGAACATACACTCCCAACAAACCCTGGTCAATCCTTCATCATGTGTCATCTGTTCTAGGTTGTTCTTTGTCTTTCTGATCCCCTTTAAGTCTACCTCCAATATCTGACTCCCTGTGTTTTTAAGTCTCACTGTTATGTTTTTAGGTCTCACTGTTATGTTTTTAGGTCTCACTGTAACTTTTTAGGTCTCATTGTTATGTTTTTAGATCTCACTGTTATGTTTTTAGATCTCACTGTTATGTTTTTAGATCTCACTGTTATGTTTTTAGATCTCACTGTTATGTTTTTAAGTCTCACTGTTATGTTTTTAGGTCTCACTGTAACTTTTTAGGTCTCATTGTTATGTTTTTAGGTCTCACTGTTATGTTTTTAGGTCTCACTCTTATGTTTTTTTTTACCCTGTGGATTCCAAAACAAGGAATGTCTTCTAATGCCATCAGCTGGTATTTTCCTCAATGTATGTCCTATCTAACGCCATTGTTTTCTCTCATCTTTTTGTCTTGATATCTGTTTGCTTCTTTCAATAAGTTACGCACTGGTTACGTTGTAACATAACTTCAGTAACCAAGCACCCGTTTATGAAATTCTTCTTCTTCTTCTTCTTCTTCTTCTTCTTCTTCGTCTTACACTATCAGACGTCTACTTGAATATTTTCATATAAAACAGTTGTTAGCTTGAAGCTGTTTTGTATCTCCATGGAGTTTTTTTTTCGAAAATGGTACTCGTGACGGCCATATGTGCTTTCTATGTTCATCGTACGTTGGGTATATTTGAAGTAGATGTTCAGCAGTCATTTTATCAGTGCCACAGTTACACTCATCGGTAGTTCCTATCTTTAGCTTGTTGAATAGATGATTTCCAAATCTGTTGTCGCCCGCGCTGAGTCTGAAGATTATCACTTGTTCTCTTCTGCTGAGCTGGTAATATGCATAATTTTGTGTGTGTGTCCTGGATGCTCTGCATTCCATATGTTTCTGTATCTGATTCTGATAAAACTCTTTCCCTCTTCGAAAGTTAGGCTTGTTTCAGATTGAGGTAGCTTTCACCTTTCTTTGCCAGTCTCTCAGCCTCTTCATTGTCAGGGATGATATAATGAGATGGGATCCATTGTATCACAACCCTTTTGAATCGTTGACATAGTCTGTGGAGTATTACCCTTAGGTCATCCAGGTCTGCATTATTATGGCTCATTCAGCGTTGCAACTACTGACAGTGCGTCTTTGAAGAGAGCAACTTGTCTCTCGGTGCTTTCCTCTGTCATTAGCACCTCTGCTGCAGTTTTCAAGACCTCTGCCTCTGCTCTGAAGTTACTTGAGAATTTTCCTGTTGCAACAGACATCTTTTTGTGTACCAGGGCTACTTCCACCTCCATCAACTGTTGTATTTGTTGCTGTTCCATCTGTGTGTGCATGGGTCCTGGTGTTACTTGGGTAATGTTTCTTTTTGTATTTTTTTTTAATAACTTTCCTACTTGCTATATTTATTGTTTACTATGTTTCATGGCCTTGACCATGCAGTAGGACCAGACGTTTGAGTTAAATGTTCCGAATTGACGTCTGTTTCAGATTCTTAATTTTATTTTGTATTTAGTTTGTTTGACTGTGTATTCATAGATTAGAGTGAAGGCCTTTTAACCAAAACATGAACTGAAATATTATAGCATTAATGTTTAACTCTCTTTCCCAGTGTATAATTATGTTCTTTATACACACAAAGGAATGCACGCAATAGACAAATGTTGAAAATTATTTACCTCAACTGTAATAACAAAAGTAAATTTCATGGGGACGCTTTTTTAATTTTGGTAGTAAAATCTCTGCTGATAAAAAGTACATTTTTACCAATCCTTTGCTGTCAGTGTCGAACATGGTCCCAGACCAAAACACAGGAGAGAAAAAAAATCACATCCTGTGAGATGAGGTGCTTAATATAAGCCGTTAATGTTACCAGGAGAAACAGAAAGATAAATGACATCAGAAAAGTTGCAGGGACTAGATCCTGCAACAAGTATGTAGGGAGGCAGAGAATTAAGTGACTTAACCATTTCATGAGAATTGAGCTCGATATATTACCACTACGCGCCTAGCACAGTTAAAAAAGATCTTGTGTCACATGTGGAAGACCAAGAAGCAGATAGATAGACAACATCACAATTCTACAACAACCCGGGCTCACAACGGCCAGTACGACACGCGTGACTCAGGAATACAAACTTCAGCTCCCGACTACGCTTCACGGCAAATGTAGACTGAAATGGAAAATAAATTTAAGTAAAATCGCCGCAGCGTATTATACGCTCATTGCTGTGACTGTACTAGAAGCTGCTAACCTGGTTTACAAGATCAAGAGAAAGAAAATCATTGACAGAGCCTCTCCAAATTAACACTCTTATTTATTTTCTCCTTGAGGAAGATGAGAGGAACTGCGGTAAGACATGGAGTACGGTTGATGAATATGACAAAACAGAATCGAAGATAAGTGATTCATCTTACTACAACTTACTTACTTAGTCGTTCCCCTTCTACCGTGAGGTGTAGAGGTTTGGAAGAGAGAGCGCCAGACCATTCTATCAGCTGTCTTCTTCCTGGCCTGGTTCCATTCTAGTCCTCGGTCCTTCAAAGATTGTCTAATGTTGTCCTCCCAGCGGACTCTGGGTCGTCCTGGAGGTCTGGATCCCTGGCTCTTTGTTTCCCATGCTTGTCGTGGTAGCCGATCTTCTCCCATTCTGCAGACATGGCCAAACCATCTTAGTTGGGACTGTTCTATTTGGGTCTGCAGCGGATGGGATTTTAGGCCTTGACGGATCGTCTGGTTGCGGACCATGTCTCTTCTTGTTACTTCAACCACTTTCCTCAGATACCTCATTTCTGAGGTTTGGATCTGGCTTTTGTGGGTTGTAGTCATTGCCCACGACTCGCATCCATATGTCAAGACTGGGACATAGGTGGAGCGGTATACAGCCATCTTCGTTTTCTTACCAACCTCTTTCTTGCTGAGGAATCCACGATTTATGGCCTGAAAAAGTCTCCCAGCCGCTGCTTTTCGAGTGGCCAACTCTTCTTTGATGCCTCCCTTTCGGTCTATAATAGCTCCGAGATATCTAAAGTGGTCGACCTGCTCCAGGACCTGTTCTCCCAACTTAATCTGATGTTTTCTTTCTTCTCGTGATATCACCATGGATTTTGTTTTAGAGCTGCTTATGACCATCCCTCTCTTCTCCAGCTCTTCCTTCCAGACTTGCAGGTTGGATTGGAGATGTGCCTCTGATTTAGCAATCAGGGCAACATCATCAGCAAATGCCAGCTCCGAAATATAGACCTGTCTCATCTTCCAGTACCCCACTGAATACTTTCTTGTTCTCTCCTTACATGCCTTGATGACATCGTCCATAAGGAGTATGAAGAGGTAAGGTGATAGGATATCACCTTGTCTTACACCAGTGGTGGTCCTGAACTCTTCTGACTTATGGTTTGCTGTCCTCACATAATTTCTGCAAGACTTGTAGAAGCTCTGTATAGCATGAATCAGAGGTGCTGGAATATTCTTCCTTGCCAAACAGTCCCAAAGTTTGCTCCAGGGGACCCTGTCAAATGCCTTTTCCAGATCTATGAAACAAAGATGGATCTCACTCTTATACTCAAGGGCCTTTTCACTCAGCTGTCTGAGTGTGAAGATTAGGTCTTGAGTACTTCGGTTTGCTCGGAATCCGCACTGGACCTCATCCAATTGTGGCTCAGCTAGGCGTCGGAGTCTCTGCTCTAGGATTCTAGAGTAGATTTTACCAGGGACACTGAGAAGGGATATGCCTCTATGGTTTCCACACTGTCGATTGTCACCCTTTTTGAAAATTGGTGTTATGATGGCAATCTCCCAATCCTTTGGTATGGTCTTGTTGCACCATGCTGCCTGTAGGACCTTTAAGAGTAATAGGTCGCCTGATGCTCCCATGTACTTAACCATTTCTGGTGTTATACCATCATGCCCTGCTGCTTTGCCCATCTTGATTTTCTCTAGTGCTGCCCTCAGTTCTTCCATCTTTATGTCATCTTCACCATCATTGGTTTCCTCTTCTGTGTCAGTGGTTATCATTTCTGATGCTTCATCATGCTCACCATCCAGGAGTTCTGAGAAATATTCTTTCCATCTTTCCATTACTTCCTTCGGGGCAGTAAGCAATTTGCCTTGCTTGTCCTTTATAAATTTGAGAGGGCATTGTTTTTCTTTCCTCATGTTCTTTAGGGTCTTATAGAACAATTTCTGGTTTTCTTGTGCATCTTTTTCTAGCTTTTCTCCAAATTCTTCCCAGGACTTCTGTTTTGCTGCTAGCACTTTGTTCTTTGCTTCTGTTCTGAGTGTCTCATATTCTCTATATTTTTCCATTTGTCCTGTTGTGTTTTTAGCTCCTAAGTATTGTTTCCATGCCATTTTCTTCTCTCTTATTTTCTCTTTGACTTCCTCTGTCCACCAAGGTGTCCTCTTTCTCTGGTTCCCAAGTCGGACTTCACCGCATGCTTCTGCAGCAGCTGTCTTTATGATATCCTTGAATTTATTCCAGAGGGTTTCCAAGTCATCAGGTCGTTCTTCTGTATTGCTCACTGCTGTAGCAATAAGCCCCTGATATCTGGTCTTAATTTCTGGCTCTCTCAGCTTGTAGGTCCTAATGCTCATTTCTCCTGTTCGTTTACTTTGTTTCTTGCGTGATGTTGGGCAGTTCCTAGGCTGAGCAACTCTTTCAGTTGTTCGTTTGATTGTTAGCAGGTAGTGATCACTTCCAATCTCTGGCCCCCTCCAGACTCTTGCATCTCGGACATATCTGAATGAGCTTCTCCGAACAATGGCATAGTCGATCACTGACTTCTCATTCTTGGTTGGTTCACATCTAGTGTATGCATGTATGCGCTTATGGGGGAACTTTGTGTTTGTAATGATCAGATTCTGCTCACTGCAGAATCTAAGGAGTCGCTTTCCATTGTCATTGAGAGTATCTTCTCCATATCTTCCGATAACTCCACCCCATCTAGCATGGTCATTTCCAACTCTGGCATTAAAATCTCCGAGCATAATAACTTCATCTAGGCAGTCATCCACTGTCCTTTGAAGCAGCTCGAAGAATTCCTCCTTGACCTCTGCTCTCTCATCCTCATTTGGCCCATACACTATGACCAGGTTGACTATGGTTTCTCCTTCTTTTAGTTTTACAACCATAATGCGCTCCGAGACAAAGTTCCATCCCTTGATACTATCTTTTTGATTTTGGGCCACAATGCAACCCACGCCCCCTTTAGCTCTTTCAGATATGGGTACACCACTGTAGAGCAACGTGTTGCCATCGAGATCCATGACTCCTTGTCCTTTTTTCTTCGTTTCCGTTATAGCCAGGATTTCTAGTTTTGCTTTCCTCATCTCTTCCACCAGCTCCTCTTCCTTCCCATTTATACTTCTTGTGTTCCAAGTTCCATAAGTCGTAGTCCGTAGTCCGTTCCAGTTCGTCGCCTTTAGAATCAGTCCGGTTTTCTCTCTTGTAGTTCGCGTAATCATGATTTAAAGCAAACAGGTGATATCCGGGCTTGGGACCGGCATTGGCGGAGTTCTTACTACAACAAAAGACAAAAAAAAAAAAAAAAAAAAATTCAAAGTTGCAGACACAAAGTATTTAGCTCTCTCTTTCCATTCCCCGACAAAACCCTTGTGGCCGTAACGCTGTCTATTTTTATTTTTATTTTTTTTTTTTCCCTAGTAAGACGAATCATCTTTTTTCGATTTTTTTTTTAATCCATCCATTATTTTCACCTCGACAACGAGTTAATCTCAGTCCATACGTTCTTAATCAGTCTCCATCTAGTCTCAGTTAAAATCTCCGGCTCAATAATTCCCGCCGCCCCAAAGCGGTATCAAGGAGTTACGTTTTGAAATTGTCTTCTCTATTAAGTTAGCTTGTCTACATAATATAATATAATATAATATAATATAATATAATATAATATAATATAATATAATATAATATAATATAATATAATAATAGCCCCTTCAGTCATAACTGACTATGGGAATGCGCCCCTGAGGTGACAGCCCTCAGCTGCTTATTTTCCTGGTGCTCCTTTCGACGTTTTCTCCTCACCTCTGCTTCTTGTGTGAGCCTCTCTTCGCCCAATCTGAGGTGGCGCCGCAAATAGCATCGCCACTTAGTGCGATCGGCAGCTTCATCCTCCCATGTTGCTGGATCCATGTCCAGTGCCCTCATATCTCTCTTGCACACATCTTTGAACCTCAGCTGTGGTCGCCCAACTGTTCTCTTGCCATCTGCTAATTGTCCGTAGAAGATATCTTTTGGGATGCGACCATCTTCCATGCGGCGAACATGGCCAAGCCAGCGAAGTCTGCGCTGTCTAAGAAGCGTATAATATACTTTGAAGGCCAGCACGTGACAACACCTCGACATTTGTCACTAGCTTGTCTACAGCACACTGTTAAACCAGTGCTTAAAAGTTGCCGTAAATAAAGGAGCAGTTCATGAAATCTCAAACTGTGATCGCTCTTGCATTGCACAGTGAAATCTGCAGCAATTAGGTCGGTGAGTCCATAAATAAGTGATCTTCCGACTTCAATGAAAAGCTGCAGTCCTATTGTGTGGCTCTGCAACATTTAGAACAACAGAAACATCAACAACCAACAACAACAACAAAACTACAGACTTACAAATAGGTGCTATGTAGAGTTGAAGGATTAAATTGTTGACAAGAACCAGACAAGTGCTCGTGGAACCAGAGATTAGGACAGACTTAAGGCGCTGGCGATGGATAGTGGACATACTGAGAAACTTGTTGACAACGTTACAAGGTAGTTCATATACTGGAATGCCCAAAGTAAGAGAGGTAGAGGGAGATCACAGAACATATGGAGTAGAGAACTGGAGACATAGGAAGTCATTGAGATGATGGCGCGAGACAAGAAGATTTAGAGAGTCATTGAGTTGATGGCATGATACAAGAAGACATAGAAAGTCATTGAGTTGATGGCACGGGACAAGAAGACATAGAAAGTCATTGAGTTGATGGCATGGGACAAGAAGACATAGAAAGTCATTGAGTTGATGGCACGGGACAAGAAGACATAGAAAGTCATTGAGTTGATGGCATGAGACAAGAAGACATAGAAAGTCATTGAGTTGATGGCACGGGACAAGAAGACATAGAAAGTCATTGAGTTGATGGCATGAGACAAGAAGACATAGAAAGTCATTGAGTTGATGGCACGGGACAAGAAAACATAGAAAGTCATTGAGCTGATGGCATGAGACAAGAAGACATAGAAAGTCATTGAGTTGATGGCACAGGACAAGAAGACATAGAAAGTCATTGAGTTGATGGCACGGGACAAGAAGACATAGAAAGTCATTGAGTTGATGGCATGAGACAAGAAGACATAGAAAGTCATTGAGTTGATGGCATGGGACAAGAAGACATAGAAAGTCATTGAGTTGATGGCATGAGACAAGAAGACATAGAAAGTCATTGAGTTGATGGCACGGGACAAGAAGACATAGAAAGTCACTGAGTTGATGGCACGAGACAAGAAGACATAGAAAGTCATTGAGTTGATGGCACGGGACAAGAAGACATAGAAAGTCATTGAGATGATGGCGCGAGACAAGAAGATTTAGAAAGTCATTGAGCTGATGGCATGAGACAAGAAGACATAGAAAGTCATTGAGTTGATGGCACGGGACAAGAAGACATAGAAAGTCATTGAGTTGATGGCACGGGACAAGAAGACATAGAAAGTCATTGAGTTGATGGCACGAGACAAGAAGACATAGAAAGTCATTGAGTTGATGGCACGGGACAAGAAGACATAGAAAGTCATTGAGTTGATGGCATGAGACAAGAAGATTTAGAAAGTCATTGAGTTGACGGCACAGGACAAGAAGACATAGAAAGTCATTGAGTTGATGGCATGAGACAAGAAGACATAGAAAGTCATTGAGTTGATGGCACGGGACAAAAAGACATAGAAAGTCATTGAGTTGATGGCATGGGACAAGAAGACATAGAAAGTCATTGAGTTGATGGCATGGGACAAGAAGACATAGAAAGTCATTGAGTTGATGGCATGGGACAAGAAGACATAGAAAGTCATTGAGTTGATGGCACGGGACAAGAAGACATAGAAAGTCATTGAGTTGATGGCATGGGACAAGAAGACATAGAAAGTCATTGAGTTGATGGCACGGGACAAGAAGACATAGAAAGTCATTGAGTTGATGGCATGGGACAAGAAGACATAGAAAGTCATTGAGTTGATGGCATGGGACAAGAAGACATACAAAGTCATTGAGTTGATGGCACGGGACAAGAAGACATAGAAAGTCATTGAGCTGATGGCACGGGACAAGAAGACATAGAAAGTCATTGAGTTGATGACACGGACAAGAAGATTTAGAAAGTCATTGAGTTGATGGCATGGGATAAGAAGACATAGAAAGTCATTGAGTTGATGACACGGACAAGAAGATTTAGAAAGTCATTGAGTTGATGGCACGGGACAAGAAGACATAGAAAGTCATTGAGTTGATGACACGGACAAGAAGATTTAGAAAGTCATTGAGTTGATGGCATGGGACAAGAAGACATAGAAAGTCATTGAGTTGATGGCATGGGACAAGAAGACATAGAAAGTCATTGAGTTGATGGCATGGGACAAGAAGACATAGAAAGTCATTGAGTTGATGGCACGGGACAAGAAGACATAGAAAGTCATTGAGTTGATGGCACGGGACAAGAAGACATAGAAAGTCACTGAGTTGATGGCACGGGACAAGAAGACATAGAAAGTCATTGAGTTGATGGCACGGGACAAGAAGACATAGAAAGTCATTGAGTTGATGGCACGGGACAAGAAGACATAGAAAGTCATTGAGTTGATGGCATGGGACAAGAAGACATAGAAAGTCATTGAGTTGATGGCATGGGACAAGAAGACATAGAAAGTCATTGAGTTGATGGCACGGGACAAGAAGACATAGAAAGTCATTGAGTTGATGGCACGGGACAAGAAGACATAGAAAGTCATTGAGTTGATGGCACGGGACAAGAAGACATAGAAAGTCATTGAGTTGATGGCATGGGACAAGAAGACATAGAAAGTCATTGAGTCGATGGCACGGGACAAGAAGACATATAAAGTCATTGAGTTGATGGCACGGGACAAGAAGACATAGAAAGTCATTGAGTTGACGGCACGGACAAGAAGATTTAGAAAGTCATTGAGTTGATGGCACGGGACAAGAAGACATAGAAAGTCATTGAGTTGATGGCACGGGACAAGAAGACATAGAAAGTCATTGAGTTGACGGCACGGACAAGAAGATTTAGAAAGTCATTGAGCTGATGACACGGGACAAGAAGATTTGGCATACGTTTGTTGAAGGCCTATGCTCCTTTTGCGGAGCTGACGGGTGATAATGATGATGATAATGATGATGAAAATGATGAAATGTCGTAATGGTGGCGCCTTGCATTGTTTAGAGCGAAAAGGTAAATAGAGATTGAAGTTATCAAAACATCTAACACATGCGTTAATGGCACATAACTTCCTCACTCAGTAAACAAATCATGTGTGCAGATGTAACACTAAAGTGTGATTGAAAATTCCCTTGATATTTTAAAATTGCTATTTTTTCACCCTTGTGTAACTGATTTGTATGAAACAATTCAGAAAATTAAACGTCATTTTAATACATAAAATACTTTTCACATTACCATTTTAGCTCAAAGTGAGATTCGACTTCTTCAATACGTGACTTCATGGCAGCCAGCATTTTTAGATGTTTATTGTAACGTCCTGTCGTGCCCATTTTAGAGTTTATTTTATTTTTATTTTGTTTCCGAAAAAAATGTAAACAATACAACTTATTAGTTAAATGGCAGATATAGAACCTTTCTCTAATATTTGTTTTCGTGTCTGTCCAGCAGATACAAGTGAGAATAGACAA
Organism: Oreohelix idahoensis; assembly: GCA_024509875.1. Lineage (NCBI taxonomy): Eukaryota > Metazoa > Mollusca > Gastropoda > Stylommatophora > Oreohelicidae > Oreohelix > Oreohelix idahoensis. The sequence goes on from JAMPIV010008839.1 coordinate 29,347, forward strand.
CATTTAAAAACCGGAAATGACATATCAATCACTCCATAATTGAAGATACACTTAGCATTTAATTCTACCCACCTCAGCTACAGCATCTGGGTAGTCAGCACTGGAGTCTCCCGGGGGTAGCCTGTGGTTGATCGTGTGAGATGCTATCTCATTTCCTTCGTCAGCCAGTGCTTTGACGAAACGGTAATCTGTGTAGTCATGGTTGACGTAGAACGCTGCCCTAGGATACATAAACAGTTCAAAGATAATAAATGTGTATAACTCACCTACACGTATGTATCCTATATAAAGTCAGCTGGAATGAAACAGACTTTAATAAGACCCAAAAAAAAAATGCGCAGAGGTATTAAACTGAAAAACAGTACTCATATTTTCGGGGCGTGATAAGTGGGAAATAAAAAAATCTGGTTAAACATGAGCGCAGTCCTATTGACTGCCCCTTAATATACTGAAGCTGAAGGATATGTTAAAGTAATGATAGTGGGCCGTGTAAAGAATACATATAGAAACGTGAGGATCACAAGGTCAAGGCCTCTGGTTAGAATACAAAGAGACTAACCAGCAGCACAAGATTTTACCAGGGCATCGGAACAAAAAATACAAGGATGTCTCCGATAAAAATGTTGTATAGATTTACTAAAACACACACGTCTCATAGAAAATTGTTGTATAGATTAACTAAAACACACACAAATGTCTCATAGAAAATTGTTGTATAGATTAACTAAAACACACACAAATGTCTCACAGAAAATTGTTGTATAGATTAACTAAAACACACAACAATATCTCAGAGAAAATTGGTGTATAGACTAACTAAAACTCACAAGAATGTCTCAGATAAAATTGTTGTATAGGTTAACTAAAACACACAATAATGTCTCAGAGAAAATTGTTGCATAGATAAATTAAACACACAATAATGTCTCAGAGAAAATTGTTGCATAAATTAACTAAAAAAACTCAAGAATGTCTCAGAGAAAATTGTTCCACACATTAACTAAAAAACACAAGAATGTCTCAGAGAAAATCGTTCCACAGATTAACTAAAACACAAAAGAATGTCGCAGAGAAAATTGTTACAATATGTTGTAGATATCATCTGCTTTGTCTTTGGTGCACATTCACTGAGCATTAGCTCTTGGTGATTAGAAGTTCAGATACATAAGTTATAAGACAGCGGGTTAGGATTGCCCAGGATTTAGATGTTATCTGCCAGAAGTTTAGATGCGTACGTAATAGGACATTGTCCAAGTTTTAGTTGTTATCCACTAGAAGTTTAGATACATACATAATAAGACAGCCGTAAGGATCACGCAGGTTATAGATATTATTTACCAGACGTTTAGATATATACATAGTAGGACAGCCGTTAGACATACGCAGGTTTTAGATATTTGTTTCTTATCAGAAGTTTAGATACATACATAGTTGGACAGCCGTTAGGATTGCCCTGGTTTGGATGTTATCTACTAGAAGTTTAGATACATAGGTAATAGGACAGCCGTTAGGAGTGTACAGGTTGTAGCTGTTATCTAACAGAAGTTTAGATAAATACATAATAGGACAGCAGTTAGGATTACCCATTTTTAGATGTTGTTTACCAGATGTTTAGATACATACGTTATAGGACAGCCGTTAGGATTGAACAGGTTGTATCTGTTGTCTACCAGAAGAGACTCGAAATAACCGTCGTAGACCGTCGTAGTGACAGCATCATCGAATGTGAGCATCAAAAACATGGGCGTGTCTTGTAGGGGGATAGTGGGGCGGGCGCCGTAGCAGAAACAGTTAGGCAGTTTGCACGTATCAGAGTTGCAAGGTCCTGAAGGTTGGGTCTGAGCTGCTTTAGTCGTTGTTGAACTTGTGAATGATGCTGTACTTGTTTTTGATGTTGAACTTGATGTAGTGCTTGGCGGGCTCGACGTTGATTTTGCTGAGGACCTTATACCTGCTGTTGTCGTTGCTGTACTAATTGTAGGCTTGGAGGTGGTCGTGATAAATTCTGTGAAATTAAATATTAATGATTTTATTAATTTTTGTGTTCTATCCCTGTTTGACCTGCGATAACAGGATAGAGAGAGTGGACTCCAGAAATGATAATGTATCATTAATAGTAACACGTGTAATGAACATGAAGAAAGTAGAGAGGAATTCAAACAATAGCAGCTGGATTTCATTTCATTCATTTAATCATCTCCCTGAGCTCTTCGATGAGCAAGGAACTACCTCGCAGCAGGTATCCTTATTGCAAGAAGCCTGCTTTAAATTACGTGCTCCTCCTACAGCAATGGTTTATGTAACAATGTGTTTTACGTGATGAAGTTGCAAGCCCATGAACTACTTCGGAAGGGCAGAATGTTAGACGGGCCTGCGCGCCCAATTATTAACCCTTTGAAAATAAAGTTCGTTCACATTAGTCGACCTGTACGACATACCTGTGTGAGCAGTTGGCATGTGTTTTTTTTTTCTGCTCGAAGTCCACACGGGAACTGCATGGAGTTCAGTTAAATCTGGCTTCACTTAAATCAGATCAAAGCGTCCTATTGACAGAGTGGTTAAATCGCTGGTCTCTCGCGGTAAAGTGTGCTGAGTTAGATTTACGGTTTCGTCACTCTCCAGTCTTCCCAGCTATAAATGGGTACCTGATTTTGCTCTGGAGTTAGGGGAGGAAAAAGGCAGCGAGAAAGGGAACTGGTCACCCCACCAATCGATCGTGGATCTAGTATTGTGAAGTCTCTAACACTTCACCACTATACGGCAGTATTTTGCTGTAGAGCTGTCATTGCCTTTGCCTTTTTAAGTCAGATAAAGAGATAGTGATAAATAATATTGCTGTGAGAAATAGACGCCAATTCATATGCAAATATAGAATACAGACGACCAGAATCGGGACGACAAAAAGAAATCCAAATAAAAATCAAATAGGGAAATCTATGAAGATAATCACTGAATCTGCAAGGGATAACAACACAAATGACGTCACAGTATATGAATATAAATTGTGAATAGAACTGAAAGATAGAAAAGGGAAGACCAACAAATTACAAACAAATCAAAACAAAACTAAAGAACAAAGAAATATTACAAAAATAACAATAATTACAGTCTTCACAGCTAACACAAAAGCAACAGTTGTCGCAGCAAATTTTCAATCAAGAAAATTGCACCTATAGAAAACGCCCACAACGGACCCTCTATGACGTGGGATATTCTGTTGTGAGGACTCCGCCCAACCTAAACACAACCCGCTGACATAGAAACTAACATACTATACAAACAAATAACATGTAAACATAAATATATAAATTATGTGTATGATAGTATGTGTTGCAAAATAGGCTCAGTTTTACAGTAATGGCAAAGTTATTTTTATGAAAATAAACAAACTGCCACTTTATTCAATTAAACATTCTGGCCTTAAATATTAAAGTTCATATATAGAAAACAAGAAGATCCATCGATGAAAATAGGACTTCTTAGTTCAATAATACTGTCTTCCTGTTAATATTGACAAGAATTGATCCAACTGTTCTGTGAAACTCTGTAATGTCTAATGTAAGAATGTCAACAACGCTGACCTACATACTGCATTCACTTGACAGGTCACGTGACGAAGTGTTGACAAAGAGCAAACCAATACTGCAAGTGTGTCGTATCAGCCACAGGAAACGGTCTGGTATCGGTAATCTGTTGACTTCTCAACTTCTGCGAGGTCAAACCCAGAAAGCTGGTCCACCAGTTGATAAGGTCTCTTTTTGGAAGACAGACGTCATCATCATCAGTTGATAAATTCTCGTAAGGTGGATGGACGTCATCATCATCAGTTGATAAACTCTTAATACAAGACCCTTGCCCTGAGCAAGAGACATGCTGAAAAAATCTGAAGCTCACTCGAACATCACCAGAGTTAAATACTGTATTGTTGTGTTGCTCGTGATTTGAGTATGGAATGTCAACTTGACCTACGCAGTGGTGTGTAGACATAGATTGAGTGTATAACATGCGAATGATAAGAAGAGTTCGTGGTGTTGACAAATGTTCTTTTCTCACACTCATGTATGGCTGGAAGTCATCGACACCAACGACTGTGTACCTTTACTACAGTTTAATTTGGACGTACACACTCGACAGCACAGAGTGACAAATCACAGGTTGGCATAATACATCATGGTACAGTGGATAAATGGTCTTGCAATGTTACATGGGCACTCATGTAGAATAATAGTATAATGGACTGTCAGTAGCCAAGCACTCAGTATTGCCCATATATATATCATCTGAGTTTACTGACAAAGCACGTCAGATTATAAACAATATCCAAGATGGCTTCTAGACCTAGCCTCGTCTAGTGAAGATTCCTTAACATAATGTCCAGCACAGATTTTTCCATATAATTAAATTGAACCGCTAGCAATGGGTTCTCATGTGTAGCAGTGATCTCTGGACTAATCAAGCGATAATACGGGCATCCCTTTTCTCTTCTTGAAAGTCACTAAATGTTTGGTTACAAGGTGGCTTCTCTCGTGAGCTGTCACTCACGTTTGGATACAGATAATGAATCTGTATTAAAGTTAGTCATTCATTAAATGTTTCATTGCTCTGTAGATTCTATCATGATACAATTGACTGCATTCTACAGGATATAGTGCTGCTAGGAATCAGAGTCGTTTTCCATCTAGTTAAATGCATCCTCTCAGATGTACAAATCATACCTATCGAAAAACGGTGGCTTCGTACGAGAGTTCAAAAGAGTATCTTTTATTACCTGCGTATCAGAAATATGATTCTGCCATTCCTTGGCAATAAGAATAAACACTGGGGTAAAGCATACACGATAGGTCTAGACGACTATCACTTTCCCCATAAATATAGAGATCACTTTTTCCGGCGACAAGCCGACATAGAAAAAACACAGCCCCCATCATCAGGGCGAAGCCAAAACACACCTCTCTAGCGACACATCCGCCGAACAGCCTTTGACCTCTCTAGAGACAAAAGAACATATAGTTCGACTTAGATATGTAAAGATATACAGATATAAGACAGACTCGTCCTACTCAGACAAACAATACATATAAATTCAGGCCATAGATATTCTGAAGCAAGAACAATCTATTACTACTCAAACAAAGAATAAATCGCAGTAAAACTGGATTCATCCGCGGAGTTCGATCGAAAGAGACGACACAACTTTCAAGGGAAGTAACTCAATAATGACTTTTCCTTAAGCACTAACAAGTATCTATTTTGTTTATAAAATATTTGCGAACATAACAAGTATACCAATGTATAATATTGTGAGCTTTCAGTGAATTGAGAAATATATGGAGATAAAAACAAATGAGAACCAAAACAAAAATTAGAATTTTCAATTCAAATTGCAAGTCAGTCCTATTGTATGGCTCTGAAACATGGAGAACAACTAAAACAACAACCGAAAAGCTTTCATATATTGGTGCTTGTGTATAATAGAAGAATTGAATAGTATGACTGTCACGTAGGGTTTATATTCATTTAATTTCCTACATCTTCTTCCTATTCGTTCACCCAAATTCTCTCTTTTATTATCTCTGTATTTCATTTTTCCTGTATTTTTTTCACCCATTCGTTTTGCGAATATTATTTTCATATAATTCGCAAACTTTACCTGTTTTCCCTTCTCATAAACTGAGAATCGCGCTAGGACGATATTACGTAGATGTCAGGGCTGCAGGGCGTCAGAAGGCGTGATAAGTCGGTTCGCTGAACACAGGACGTAGCAAATCGTCTACATTCTCACCGAGCGCGCGAGCTTCTTCTCGGCATAGTCCCGGTGAGGTGTGATACTTTACATCTGCACCGGTCAGTATCCAGACATTTGGCTGGAAAATCCCAAACTGACACGGCGCTCACTTGGGCCATGGTCAGCCGTAGTGTGAAAACTGCCCTGCCATGGAGTCAGGCTGTCTGGGATTTGAAACTGACACGCGTACATCGTGGTCAGTAGGTGACAGTTACGACACGCGTTAAGCGGACGTAAATGTTGGGAGTAGGGGAGATAATTTCGCGTGGCGAAATAGTTTGGGCCCTTTGTCTGATTTTAAGATATTGGCCAAGTTTGAAACTTTAATTTCATTCTCGCTCATAGACTCCACAGTAGATAGGTCGCTCGAAAACAGAATAGCTGTTAGAGAAGATCTCAGTTTGTTTCGGCAATTTGTCGAACTTCTAGACTTCCAGAAATATTTTCAGCATTTTTATTCTTAAGTTGTGCGACTACCTGTAATTCTGTGGTTGAGGTAATTAATATGATAGATATATAGATTTTGTGAGTGTTAAAGTGTTAAATCGCTAAATTCATTTTAATCTATTTCTTTAGCGCAGAAGAGAAATAAAGTGGTAGGCTATTATATTTTCTAGGGAAGCATTCAGTGGAAAGCAGAATAAAATTAAAATTTCTAGCTTATAACGGCAATTGTAGCTATTTATAAATTTAATTTAACTGCTAATACTCAGTCGAGTGTATTTTTCTAAACTAACGTATAAACTCTAGAATCCAGCCTCTCTGCTTGCAAGTTTAAATGTAAGTTTTAACCAGTACAGATTCTGTTTATTATATTATATGTGTTATTTTTCCTCCACACAGTGAAAGTTTTGGGGTGACCCTAACTTTACCAGCACCTAGTAGTAGTTTCCATACTTGTGAAGAAATAGACAGTCCTTATTTTGAACCACGTGGGTTTTTCTCAAGTAACACTGATCTGACGGTGCAAGTTAGACAGAAATACTAATATCCCTATAACGGGTTTTCAAAGACTGTAATGATAAATACTGGACCTTGGAGCCAGCACTTAATTTCTTCTAGAAACTCTATATAATTTGCTGCCTGGTGGCGTGAATATTAACAATCATTTCCCGACTAGATTATATCTTGTGGACAAATCTGTGGTGTGACTAAAGTGAATCCTATACTGAGGGAAGGCACCGACCTGACATTCATCATTTTTTAGAAACCTACGCTATTGACACTGTGCTCTGCTAACTCCCGCGCCTGGAATAATTGTTAGGTGACTTAATCAGACATTTGAACAAATTTGCATACCCAAGTAGTCGTTCCCGGAGACTCCGAGTAAATACGTCTTTTGGAACTGGGGACTTCTTGGCAGAAGACTGCATTTTTTGAGTCTGTGTGAAAATCTAAAATCAATGTGTTCCAAGAGGCAGCGAGCAAAGTCGTGAGTACCTGAATGAGAAGCCATGGCGGAATGAATGAGTGTACGCTGGTTTGAGTGATATTTTTCACTATTTTATCTTTGACACCCTGTTGCTGTCCTAATTTTTTTTTCCCAATCTGCATAATTTGTTGCTAAGGCTAGAGTTCTTGTGTTTTGTCTTAGGTTAAATCAGATTTTTTTTCAAACTCTGTGCATATAATTACGAGATAAAACAAAGACAACTCTTAGACTCAAACCCTATGTATCTGTGACTCGGGCGCCATAATCTGTTCTCTTAACGGGGCCGGGCTAAACCTAGAGTTAACACTATAACGGGGCTATCATCCTTGCAACATTTCCTTGATTTTTTATGACTATGTGTATATGTATTTTCCTTGATGTACTTTCTTTGATGTTGTGAGCCGATTTTTCCTGATAATAAAATCGCTCTTGAACTTAATAATCGTGTTTGGTCAGCTCGTTCTAGATAATATATATATCATTGTTATAGTTTTCCCACGTCTGTGTGCTTACCTGTCGTCACGTGTATGTGCGTGCCTGTGAGTGATAGAAATATACGTAATATGTATATTGGTGTAGTCTGTCTGACGCTGTAACAACTGTTGTAGAAGATAGGTGAGAGAGAGAAGAATTCTTTTCGCTTTCAGAGACAGCCACTATATCAAATCTATCATCTCACGTGTGTGGAAATTCTATTACCTTTCACTAACTCTCACTGAGTCTATCACCTATTCAAACCTATTCAGAAGGGACCAAACCTAGTCTTAATTCTCCTATCGGAAATCTACGACAAATGAGGGCTCGTTTCCGGTCTTTGAACTTAGAATAGGAAGACGAGTACGACAAACGTGGACTCGTCTATCTGATTTTGTATTTTAGATTCTTATTCTGTAATAGAGTAAGAGTGTGATGTTTTGTGAGTTGTGTATCTTTTTAAAAAAAATTACCCCCTAGACTAGCGATCTGTTTACGGGCGTGCTGACCACACAAACTAATAAGTTTTTTTTTCCACAGCATCTTTGAATAATATACATTTTGGTTACAGGTTGATTTTGTCGGGATATATGTTAACTGCTGATTGTAATACTAAATGCTGGTAAAGTGGTGAGTGTATAACATTCACTGGGTACTGAGGCAGAACGGCGTTTGAACTAAGTTAAGGAGTGTGTTTCGGACTTTTTTGTCCAGATTAATTCCCTCCCTTACCCGATCTGACTTCAGGTGCGAACTTATAGTGGATTTTTTTTAAAAATTAAGGGATTATTTTTCTCTTTAATTTTTGCAATATTCTTTTGCTTTTCCGCTGTAGCAACTTATTTTTCAGTTGTAATCTTAACTACCATTTATTTGGCGTAGTCGTGTTTTGCATTGAGTGCTTTATTGCCGATATTAGCAGCGATAGTTAGATTTTATTTTGGAGGAGGTATCCCAGGGTTAAGGATATCATCTTTTGAATTTTTGATTTTTTTTCTCGTAAGTGGTAGGAACCAGGTTATTCTTTTTCCTATTTTCTATCTCCACGTGTCTCAGTCACTGACATAATATGGCCGAGAGGGCAAAGCTTAGACAACTCCTCAGGGACGAAGCGAGAGAGGAGGGACTGGAAGGAGAGGAAGCGAAAGCTTTTGTCAGGGACGAACTGGAGAGATATGACGCGGAGAGAAAAGCAGCTGAAGCTAAAGAGGAAAAAGAAGAAGCTAGGAGGAAAGAAGAAGCAGCCGAAGCTTTACAGCAGAAGAAGATGGATGAGGAAATGGAAATTCGCAGGATGCAGCATGAGGAAAAAGAGAAGGAGAGACAGCATGAGAAGGAGAGGGAGGAGAGACAGCATGAGGAAAGAGAAAATGAGCAACGACGACAGCATGAGTTGGCTCTTAAAACTCTAGAATTCCAAAGTCTTGGCGCTGCCTCTACCTCCAGCAATGGAGAGTCTTCTCCTCATTCTTCCTTAACTGATCCTGCTAACACTCAATCTCTTCAACTAAATGCTATGTCTTTCACCCTCGAGTCTTTCCCTTGTCCAAATGAGAAGATTGACACTTGGCTAGAAAAATTTGAGAAAATTGCAACTCTGTACGGTTTAGAGAGGTCGCGTTGGAATATGAAACTTTCCCAGGCCCTAAAAGGTTCTGCTTATGATGTTTATTCTAAGCTGGAAAGTAGCCAACAAGACGACTACGATGTGTTGAAGAAAGCGTTACTGGAGCGCTTTGAAATGAACGCTCGCAAGTTTTTGCAACTGTTTCGCAACAGCCGGAAAGAGAATTCTGAAACTTTTCACCAGTTCTCATCGCGTCTTAAGGGATATCTAACAAAGTGCCTTGAGCTTTCGCAGCTCCCCTCTACCTATGAAGGTCTTGAGAAACTTGTTCTAACTGAACAAATAAAGAACACTTTGTCTGCTGATACCCGGAGATTTCTCGCTGAGCAGGGGGCAGAAAAACTTGAAGACATCTTGGAAAAGTCTGAGCGTTATCACAATGCGCTGGCTGAACTACCGGCCACAAAGCGGAAACCGACAGAGGAGCATTTTCGAAAACATAACCTTGAGCAATCTTCTCAGGCTTCTAACCTAAATAACCACAGAGAAACTGGACCTCAAAACCCCCCTCCTGAAAAATCCAAGTTCGACAAGAACAAGTACCCCAACCACCCCAAACAGTCTGATCAACCCGACCGCCCTACATGGCAGCGTAGCCAGAAAGGACAAGGTGGCAAAGGGAGAACCCCTGAGCACGGGACATATGATCAGACCGAGCACACCGAGCCGAAACGCATCGGATGCTTATTGACAGTCTCGCAAGGCGGAATTATTGACAGTGATTCCCAACCTGTTGGGGATAGACCCTCAACGCGAGGTACTGTTACTTTGAACGGTTCTCAAACTTCTTGCTTATTTGACACGGGGCTTTCTTACGATTGCATTGTTGCCAGAAACCTGGTCAAACCCGGTCAAGAGACAGCAGAGACCGTCCAACTTTGTGGAGTTCGTAAGAGTGAGGCACCTACAGCGCTTCCCATCGCATTGGTGGAGATACACTCTGACTTTGTCAGAGGTGTGATCAAAGCGGCTGTTATGGATGATCCCATCTACCCAGTCATACTTGGCGGGAGATACGTGTGTATTGGGAAACCGGAAGAGCCGATTGTGGCAGCAGTAACTACAAGAGGGCAAACCAAGAAGGAACGGGAGCCTGCGCCTAATTTGTTACCTATGGAACTTAAAGAAGCGCAACAAAAGGATCCTACTTTGGCACCCTGCTTTAGGAAACTGCCCATGGCGAAGGAACCCAAACAGCACGGGGACATTTTTTCTGAGGATGGCGTACTTTATCGGAGAACGGGCAAGCCTGACCAAGGTTACAACCAGCTCCTAGTACCGAAACAGTACAGAAGCCAAATCCTAGAAATGGGGCACTCTCTTCCTTTTAGCGGACATATGGGACAGAACGCCACAAACCAACGTATAACCACTCATTATTGGTGGCCAGGAGTAAATACTGATATTATCAGATATGTCAAATCCTGTGCCCAGTGCCAACGTGTACCACCCAAGCAACGGACACCCCCAGTTTCTTTGGGTGAAATGCCAATAGTGGGTACACCATTCGAACGGGTTGTGATCGACATTTTAGGGCCTTTCGAAAGGACTAAAAGAAGGAACAGGTTCATCCTGACCTTAGTCGATACATGCACTTTATGGGCAGAAGCTATCCCGCTAACATGCGCAGATGCCAAGCATGTCGCAGAAGCCCTCGTGCAGATTTTCACTCGGTTGGGATTCCCTCAGCAAGTGTTGACGGATAATGGATCTCCATACCGAAACCTGTTGATGGATGAGATCGTTAAGATCTTGAGGACCCAACACATCCACACTAAGCCATATACTCCGGCGGGAAATGGGCTCGTGGAACGTGCTAATGGAAACCTCACCATGATGCTAAGTAAGCTGGCACAAGTGAAACCTGAAGATTGGGATCTCTGTATTCCTGCAGCATTATTTGGCTACAGAGAATCTCCTCATACTTCCACAGGATTTCCGCCAGCTACACTCTTATTTGGCAGACCCATTAAGGGCCCGCTTGAAGCCTTACTTCAGTCTCTGACAGACGAGAAGGCTGATGAGACAGTTGTCTCAGCAAGTAAATATGTGTCGGTTTTAAAGGAAAGGTTGAAACTAGGGTGGGACCTAGCAACGACTAACTTTAAGCGAGCTCGCACAAAGCACGCTAACCGATACAGGAAAGTCGCGGAAGAGAGAGAACTGGAAGCAGGAGAGAAAGTTTTGGTGTTACTCCCTACTGAGAACAACCAACTGAAGATCGGATGGCAAGGGCCGTTTACCGTCCTGAAAAAGATTTCTAAGGCTAATTACCAGATCTCTATTGAAGGAAAGGAGAAGGTTTTCCATTTAAATCTCTTAAAGAGATACTTGGAAAAACCAGTGCCAACCTCCGACCATCTCCTGACGATCGCCAAAACTGACGAAGATGATGATAGTGGCAGGGATATTCCACCGCTATCACAGGAAATCTTTCAAAAATGTCAGAAGCGGCGACGCTCTTTCAAGCGCGCATATGAGACATTCCAGGGGAAGGAAACTTTGAGGAGTGGACTTGAGTAGGAATTGGACAGAGATGGAGGGGGAAGAGGAGAGGGAAGAAGACAGACACCCCGAAGCTACGGTTATAGGAAATTAAACTCCATAACGTAGACATGGAGTGCTTCCATATCTTAAAGGGGGGGAGGCTCTGTCACGTAGGGTTTATATTCATTTAATTTCCTACATCTTCTTCCTATTCGTTCACCCAAAATTCTCTCTTTTATTATCTCTGTATTTCATTTTTTCCTGTATTTTTTTCACCCATTCGTTTTGCGAATATTATTTTCATATAATTCGCAAACTTTACCTGTTTCTTTCTCAAAACTGAGAATCGCGCTAGGACGATATTACGTAGATGTCAGGGCTGCAGGGCGTCAGAAGGCGTGATAAGTCGGTTCGCTGAACACAGGACGTAGCAAATCGTCTACATTCTCACCGAGCGCGCGAGCTTCTTCTCGGCATAGTCCCGGTGAGGTGTGATACTTTACATCTGCACCGGTCAGTATCCAGACATTTGGCTGGAAAATCCCAAACTGACACGGCGCTCACTTGGGCCATGGTCAGCCGTAGTGTGAAAACTGCCCTGCCATGGAGTCAGGCTGTCTGGGATTTGAAACTGACACGCGTACATCGTGGTCAGTAGGTGACAGTTACGACACGCGTTAAGCGGACGTAAATGTTGGGAGTAGGGGAGATAATTTCGCGTGGCGAAATAGTTTGGGCCCTTTGTCTGATTTTAAGATATTGGCCAAGTTTGAAACTTTAATTTCATTCTCGCTCATAGACTCCACAGTAGATAGGTCGCTCGAAAACAGAATAGCTGTTAGAGAAGATCTCAGTTTGTTTCGGCAATTTGTCGAACTTCTAGACTTCCAGAAATATTTTCAGCATTTTTATTCTTAAGTTGTGCGACTACCTGTAATTCTGTGGTTGAGGTAATTAATATGATAGATATATAGATTTTGTGAGTGTTAAAGTGTTAAATCGCTAAATTCATTTTAATCTATTTCTTTAGCGCAGAAGAGAAATAAAGTGGTAGGCTATTATATTTTCTAGGGAAGCATTCAGTGGAAAGCAGAATAAAATTAAAATTTCTAGCTTATAACGGCAATTGTAGCTATTTATAAATTTAATTTAACTGCTAATACTCAGTCGAGTGTATTTTTCTAAACTAACGTATAAACTCTAGAATCCAGCCTCATGAATGGTGACGGAATACGCACGTGTTCTTAATTTATGAGGATTGCTGATTTTTAAATATAACTTACGTCACGGGAAGTTTAAATGATAAGCAAAGCTCTCTGCTTGCAAGTTTAAATGTAAGTTTTAACCAGTACAGATTCTGTTTATTATATTATATGTGTTATTTTTCCTCCACACAGTGAAAGTTTTGGGGTGACCCTAACTTTACCAGCACCTAGTAGTAGTTTCCATACTTGTGAAGAAATAGACAGTCCTTATTTTGAACCACGTGGGTTTTCTCAAGTAACACTGATCTGACGGTGCAAGTTAGACAGAAATACTAATATCCCTATAACGGGTTTTCAAAGACTGTAATGATAAATACTGGACCTTGGAGCCAGCACTTAATTTCTTCTAGAAACTCTATATAATTTGCTGCCTGGTGGCGTGAATATTAACAATCATTTCCCGACTAGATTATATCTTGTGGACAAATCTGTGGTGTGACTAAAGTGAATCCTATACTGAGGGAAGGCACCGACCTGACATTCATCATTTTTTAGAAACCTACGCTATTGACACTGTGCTCTGCTAACTCCCGCGCCTGGAATAATTGTTAGGTGACTTAATCAGACATTTGAACAAATTTGCATACCCAAGTAGTCGTTCCCGGAGACTCCGAGTAAATACGTCTTTTGGAACTGGGGACTTCTTGGCAGAAGACTGCATTTTTTGAGTCTGTGTGAAAATCTAAAATCAATGTGTTCCAAGAGGCAGCGAGCAAAGTCGTGAGTACCTGAATGAGAAGCCATGGCGGAATGAATGAGTGTACGCTGGTTTGAGTGATATTTTTCACTATTTTATCTTTGACACCCTGTTGCTGTCCTAATTTTTTTTTCCCAATCTGCATAATTTGTTGCTAAGGCTAGAGTTCTTGTGTTTTGTCTTAGGTTAAATCAGATTTTTTTCAAACTCTGTGCATATAATTACGAGATAAAACAAAGACAACTCTTAGACTCAAACCCTATGTATCTGTGACTCGGGCGCCATAATCTGTTCTCTTAACGGGGCCGGGCTAAACCTAGAGTTAACACTATAACGGGGCTATCATCCTTGCAACATTTCCTTGATTTTTTATGACTATGTGTATATGTATTTTCCTTGATGTACTTTCTTTGATGTTGTGAGCCGATTTTTCCTGATAATAAAATCGCTCTTGAACTTAATAATCGTGTTTGGTCAGCTCGTTCTAGATAATATATATATCATTGTTATAGTTTTCCCACGTCTGTGTGTTTACCTGTCGTCACGTGTATGTGCGTGCCTGTGAGTGATAGAAATATACGTAATATGTATATTGGTGTAGTCTGTCTGACGCTGTAACAACTGTTGTAGAAGATAGGTGAGAGAGAGAAGAATTCTTTTCGCTTTCAGAGACAGCCACTATATCAAATCTATCATCTCACGTGTGTGGAAATTCTATTACCTTTCACTAACTCTCACTGAGTCTATCACCTATTCAAACCTATTCAGAAGGGACCAAACCTAGTCTTAATTCTCCTATCGGAAATCTACGACAATGACACCATCACTAATTTGGAACTGATGACAAGAACCAGACAACCGCCCGTGGAACAAAACATGAGCAGAAGAAAAAGCTGTAGACAGATAGGACACGCATTGAGGAAACCTGTTGATAGAATTACCCAGCAGTCATTGTTCTCGAATCCCCAGAGTAAGAGAGGTAGAGGGAGACCATGAACACAAGGAGAAGACAACTGGAGACAGATGTGAAGGGCACGAACAAGACGTGAAAAGACCTTGAGCAGACGGCACGTGACAGGAAGACTTGGTATACGTTTGTTGAAGGTCGGTGCTCTTGTGAACTGAAGGGTGGTGTTGAAGATGATGATGGTGATGATGAAGATGATGATATTATATGGAAAATACGATGAAATTATTAATTATTTTACAAGAAATACATCACTCATTCTGATCGTCAGCAATAACAGCCTCATGAAATCATATATGTGTACTGAGATCGCTCGGACATGTATACAAGAGGCCAAGAATAGGCATCTGCTTAACAAAATCAAGACCAAGGAGGCAGCTAAGGAAAAGATGGATGAACAGTATATAAATGGAGCTACAGTGCTTGGAATTGTCAATGGCTAAAGACCATACGACGTGAAGAATGGAAACATATTGTCTTTACAGGGGGAAAAAATGAATTTTTAAAACGAGAGAGAGAAAGACAAAAATTAGAAGGTTCTGGCGAGGTTCGAACTCGCGACCTTCTGCGTGTTAAGCAGACGTGATAACCGCTACACCACAGAACCCCTTATTTTATAGAAGGACATAGTATCATATAAGCGCTATCTGTCCCACCATCTGTTACTTTCCATGTTCGACCACTTACGTAGTAGTAATAAATATTGTTGCAGTACGTGTCTTTTTTTTCTGGCTCAAGACGGGACAGTAGACTGGAGGTCTCCATGTTCGCCCAAACGCAACGTTTCGCCTCTTTGGAATTTTTTTTTAAAATATTGTCGCAATGTTTGCCGGATGTTATTATTTTTGACAAAACTCGAAACAGGGTTGGGGGTTAAGTTAAGGCTAGCTGTATCGTAAATATGGATAGTCACTCGGGAAAAATTTCTACCTCATTGTTACCCAACAGTTTAAAAGTCCAAAAAAATTGCATTCATTTGAAGTTTGGGAACCTAAACCTCAAAATTCGCGATGACAGTCCATGCATTCCCAGAAAGAAAACTGCGTCTCTAATCGCTGAAGGGCCTACATCGTAAAATCCTTCCTTTGCTCAGAAACCAGCCAAGACTCTCTCTCTCTCTCTCTCTCTCTCTCTGTATGTGCGTGCGTGTGTATGTGTGTGTTACTGACTGACTCCAAGCACCTGACCGATTGGTAAACAACCAAAAAGCGAAAAAAAATCATAATATTAGCTTTAGGTGAGCCAATCAGCGTCTTCCGGTCGATTGTACAAACACTTTTCACTAGTTTCTGTCTGTACCAAGTTGCATTGAAATGACGCCAAACTTTATCTTTTGGAAAATTTTCAAAATTATGTTTAAATCCTGGCTGATCAGGCCCTACTTCAAGCTGAGCATGTATATCAGGTGTGTCACAAAACAACTCTGCGTCGGCTGGGTGTTCCCCATGTGTTTTAACGATAGCACAGTCGCACTGCGACATGCTTGACCTCTTCATGAAAGTCCCTATAAAGTAATTAGGTTTTCTAATGACTACATGTGTAGCCGCAGCAGCATGGATGCTTTAACCAGATTCTTCTTCTTCTTCGTACACTCTCAGACGTCGTCCACTTGAATGTTCTCAAAGAAAGCAGTAGTCAGTTTGAGGCTATTTGAATCCCCGTAAAGCTTTTACACGAAAGGAGCTGGCGTCGGCCATATGCGCTTTCTCTGTACCGCATATAAGGGGCAACTTTGAAGCAGATGTTCAGCAGTCATTTTATCAGTGCCACAGTTACACGGATCGGTAGTTTCTATCTTTAGCTTGTTGAATAGATGGTATCTCAATCTGTTGTGGCCAGTGCGGAGTCTGAAGATTACCACTTGTTCTCTTCTGTTGAGCTGGTAGTAAGCATCATTCTGTGTGTGACCTGGATGTTCTACATTCCATTTGTTTCTGTATCTGATTCTGATAAAACTCTTTGCCTCCTCGAAAGTTATGCTTGCATCAGGCTGAGGTAGATGTGAATCTTCTTTTGCCATTCTGCCAGCCTCTTCATTGCCGGTGATGTTACAATGAGATGGGATCCATTAGATCACAACACTTTTGAATCGTTGACGAAGTTTGTGGAGCACTATTCTGAGGTCATCCAGGTCTGTATTATTTTGGCTTTTCAACGTTGCAATTACTGACTGTGCATCGGTAAAGAAAGCTAGGCTACTTGACTCTCTGTGCTTTCAATATAACCTCTGCTGCAGTTTTCAAGGCCTCTGCCTCTGCTCTGAAGTTACTTGAGGAAATTCCTGTTGCCACTGACAACCTTTTTTCTGCACCAGTGCTTACGGTCAGAAAGACACCCACACCTCCATTTTCTGTTGCATTTGTTGATGATCCATCTGTGTATGCATGGGTCCAGGTTTTGCGTGGGTAATGTTTCTCGATGTATTTTGTCGCTATGGATTTTCTATCTGTTGCAGTTTGGCTCTTTTTTTCTTTCAATTCCAGGAATGTTTTTTATCATTTCATAACCAGATTCTAGGTTGAAGCAAATCTTCATAAAGTTCCACCTTTTGTGAAGCCGCAGAGGTATGTGAACTGACTCCTGCTACTGTTATGAAGGTACGTAGTTAGTCTTCGGAGCGTTCGGCGTCTAGTGCAAAAGAATGCAAAAAAGGCATCCGACCTCACATATTTATACGACTTATTTCCTCGGTTTTCATATTCATTTGGCTTCTGTCTGTTCCACATACATAATTTTTTCATCTTAGTGTGCGTCTCGGGTCGTTATCATATTCCCCCTGCGCCGACGCCCCCCCCCCCCCCCCCCCACCACCCCCCCCCCCCCCCTTTTTCCACAAAAAAGATTGTGAACATTTTGCGATTTAAAAAAATTGCATTACTCACGACGCTACTCGATTTAATTCGTAGACTCCGCCATTTTGGATGGCTAAAATACACCGGGTATGATTTTTTGAAAAGGCGCCACTTTATTCAAAGGTAGTGAAGAAGCGATTACAGTCCGCATCTAAGTAGTCATCAAACTTAACTGTAAATTATCTATAGAGTTCAGCAATTGTTTACACTGCATGAAACAATTCTCATGAGTGCACCCATTCGTGTGGGTGCCTGGATAGGTGATAGTAAAAAAAAAAAAAAAAATTCTAAAGGCGCCACTTGTGGACAGTGTTGCCACTCAAGTTCTAGAGATAAACCCAGATTCTCTTCTAAAAAAAACCCAGAAATACCCAGAATATTTTGTGCCTCAAATACACGGGATGGACGATGCTTACATAATCTTTTATGTGCATCTTTAGCACAAATAATCTGTGTGCTACCAATTTTTATGTATTTCTTCATTTTTTTTTTTTAATTACCAAAAATTCACAAATAAAAATGATTTTAATAACACCCCAATATATGAACTCTTGAACATGAGATATTTTAACAGTAATATACTAACATTAGTTACATTAACAAAATTTTCCTCAAATTAAATATAAAATGTTAGTTGTAACTTGTTACTGTTGAAAAATGTCACTTGTCAGAGACTCGGCATCCATGTCGACAACGTCTTCTTCGTCAAGATCATATGCATGAATTGACAACGTGGAATCTTGATTGTGAAGTTTCAAAATCTTTGCATATCTCTGCCGACAACGTCCTTCACGCACATCTTCAACCACGCTTTTACTGGGATTAAACTTATGACAAACTCCGTCTTTGGCAACTGCTTACTTGGCTAGTTTTCGATTGGAAACGGTTTCACACAAAAGCTTGTTGGTTTGTTTAGTTTTAACTAAGTTAACCTTCGAAAACACTCTTTCGACGCATGCTGAGGAGTGAGGTAGTGCCATAAGCGTGCACATGAGGTCAGCCAAAACATCACATTTCTTCTGGTTATTAGCATCTGTTACTTGTTGCAGTCCCAATCAGAATGCGGGCGGATCCTCATCCACTAGATGTCCAAGATCTTTTCGGTACGATGCCAGTTCTCGCCATTGATCAGACAGACGATCAAGGCTCTCTTCTGAAACAACTGTTGGGAACTGCGCTGCTAATGGAATGATAGAAGGTTTGTTGATATCGAGAGCTTGCTTTGGATCCAACAGCTGCATTTGCGCCAAAACACTGTTTTGTTCAAGTGGGAACCTGCGTCGCATTTGAGGACAAAGTTCAATCAGGTATGCCAATGCATCCTTGCGAAACTGGACTTCTTTATCTCGTAACGGTTGTCGCATTAACTGCGCTTCACATCGTCCACTCAGCTCAATGTAATTCAGTTTCTTGTGCACCTGTACATCTGAAGGATCAATGTCGGCAAGAGTGCGATGCTCATGCTGCAATACTTCCTGCCTAATAAACACACTGAGAAGAAAACGATACTCTCTTGTTACACTCGTGTACACTTTGTGAAGACGGAAGTTCTCGGACTGGAATTTCATGTTCATGACGTTAACTTTACCCAGTAAGTAGCCGACAAATAGAAGCATGTGCTTCGTGCCAGCAGTGTTCATCGTCTGCAGGATTTGCCCAGCACCGTCGACGTTGTCCACTGAAGCTTCGGATTGGAAATACAAGTACAGAGCATCCCATTGCTCAAGGATCCTCTCAATGACTGCTTCACGGGACAGCCAGCGTGTTTCACACAGCTTCAACAATTTATGTTTTGGGCCTGAACTACATCTTGTATTAACTGGAACTGGAGATTTCTTTTACTACTACGCAAAAAATAGAAGCAGACATTCTTTATGAAAATTTTAAGCCAAGACGATAGGTGGTTGCTGGCAGCATTTGCACACAGTGCAAATGAATGACAAACACAGTCGAGAACAAAGACATGTGGAATCTCTTTCTTCAGATGTGCCTGTAAACCACTTGCAGTCCCCATCATAGTGGCACAGTTGTCTGCAGCAAAACCAATGACGTTACTAAGCGGGATTGCATGCGTGTTCAACAATTTATTAACAGCTGTAAACATGCCAAGACCAGTCCCATCCTCCACCTCAATGAGGTCTAACAGTGAATCAACTACTTTTTTTGTTTTTGTGTCACAGAATCGCACAACGACTGCCAACATCTGGTTCGTAGATATATCAGTACTCTCATCAACGATTATAGAAAATTTCTGATTTCTGCAAATGTTTATAACTTCAAGCCGCTCAAAATGAGCAATACCGTACTGCATCACATACGCAGCCTTGGTGCGCTACAGTGACATATTTTGAGCAATTGTGTTGTCTGGAAATATCTGCTTGCAACATTCAATCCAATGATCAGCTCGCGAAAACGAAGTATTATGTTCTGCCATGAAAGCCGACAACCCTATCTCCGCTTTAGCAATTTTGTCTTGGAGACAGGGATCTTTTGGTTTGATGAAAAACTTGTTAATGTTCAGAGTTTTGCTTTTGGCTTCGAAGTTTTTCATGTGCTTCTGTGTGCTTTTATGTGTCAATAAAGCTGTTTTGTTAGCATTAGTTAATGTACAGGAACAGACCGTACAAATCGCAGCATAGCGGTTACCAGAGTCCGGCTTTATCCAATCCTTCAGTTCGCTGTCTGTTAGCCATTCCGCACAAAAAGCCTGCTGATACCATGGCTTCACTTTTTTACGCGGTGGCGTGTTTGTCGTCATGCTGCTACAACTACCAAGCGTACCTTCATCATCGCTCATTTTATAATCTTAAATAACAAAACAAAAAAAAAAAACCAATATGCTGTTTATCTGCTTAAGTCTAATAATGTAAAAAGAAGACTTTATAACACATCGCAAAAATGACCGAGTATTGCAGATGACAGCCATTAACAGAATAACAGGAAATAGATAGCTGATGTAAACGAGTCAAAAAACAACGTCATTGATGTGGTTAAAAACAAGAATTAAATTTAAGTGGAATAAAAAATATATAGCACATAATGTTTTACATTTAATTATAATATAAATATAATGTATAATGCTCAGTGCACAGAATATACATACATTGTAAATGCCAATTGTCAAATATACCCAGATTAATGCAGATTTTGAAAAAAATTACCAAGATACCCAGACGGAAGCCCAAAAACCCAGATCTAGTAAGAAATACCCAGCTGTGGCATCACTGCTTGTGGATAATTGGAGAATGTGCTCGAAAAAAGTGGGGGGGGGGGGTGCTAACCCGCTGCCTCCTGGCTGCGCTACAGCTTGAACTCCTTTCGCATACCCTCGGGAGTATGTGTACCACACTTTGGAAAACATTGCGTTGTGGATTCCAGAACACAGACTGTCTTGTAATGTTATCAATTGGTTTCTCATTGTGTGCTTTAAAGCCAAGCGTAGTGGCATAGGTGATCACGTCTCTCCACAACGTCCTGTCTCCATTGTTGTTTATCATTTACGTTGCTGACGTATTTCCGTATCCTGATGTCCATTTTTGTTCTCTCTTTGTCGTCCTCTGTCTTTTTGTTCTTCGAGTATTCCAGTTGTCACTACACATTCCAGCTTTCTTCTTCTCCTCATAACGCGCTTAAAGAAATTGGTTGCTTCATTCTAATGTGGGTAATAATCTTCTTTTTGCGCAGTCTTTGTTTGTTTGTTTGTTTGTTTGTTTTTTTCAGGACAATCTCATTACTATTTTAGCAGCCCAAGGCATTCTTAACATTCTTATGCAAGACCACATCTCTGAGGCCTCCGTGGTTATTCCTCTTGCTGTCTTATTGCCTATATCTCAATTCCGTATGTTAGGTTGGCCCTATACAATACTGAAGAACTCTCTTTCTTACTTCCATTGACAAAGAGTTGTTGCATAAAATACTTTCCGTTTTATGGAACTCTGCTTTTGCCTCTTCTCCTTTGAGATGCATCTTTTATCTAAGTTATTAGCGTGCCTTCTATTTGAAATGGTTGTCTTATTTCAAAACTCTTCCATTTAAGTGTTTAGGACGAGGTTATAGTTTTAACATTGTTCACTTACTGGTATTTAATACTGCAGCACTCAATTCTTGATGTGGTCAGTATCTGGTTTTGACCTTATGAGGGTAACCTCTGATAAAAGACACCCCCTACATGAGAATGTAGCTGACACCAAAGGAGCAAGAATCAAGAGGGGGATGTCATGGGTGGCACAGGCAGAGGCTACTATTGGTCAGGTGACCAAGGTTGAAAATGTACCCAAAGGGGAAGAGTGGAGTAAGTCAGGGGAGAACTGGGTGAACTACCAGCAGGTCATCATTAGCCTTGGCAGAGAGTGCAGATCTTGTGGCAATGGAAAAGCAGAGTTATAGATTAATCAGCTGATAAGTGATCATGTTTGGGATGATGACACCATTGTGTACACTGATGGGTCTGTAGTGCGTGGTTTAAAATCAGGATGAGGCTTCTCTGCGAGAATAAAGGGCAGGGTCGTCGCTGAACAGAGTGAAGCCTACATGATAACAACCTCCAGCATGAGAATGGAGGTAGATGCAGTTACTGCAGCACTGAGGTGGCTGTCTGAAACTCCATCAACCAGGGCAGTTATACTGTCAATCTCTGAAGCCATGCTTCGGAAAGTTCAGCAGACTCTCTTCGGAAAGTTCAGAACGGATGGCTGCAGCAAGAATGGAAAACATCAATAGAATCCTCAAGTCTTCAAGAACTGGTGTGGATCTAATGTCCTGGTCATGCAGGGGTTCGTGGCAATGAGAGAGCTGACAGACTGACCTCGAGAGCACCCATAGTGGGGACACTGGACATGGATAAGGGGGAGATACTAAGGACTGTTAATGATCGCCTGCTGGATAATGACACTGCAATGGGTGACTCAACAAGGCTACGGCTGTTGGAGTTTGGCATCAAACGTGGGACTAGCAGAAATGGACGTGAGAGATGATGCATCCGTCCTATGTACAAACAGCTTGCTACAGGTACAATTCGCATTCATACTCTTCGACATTTGCTAAGGGAGACTGAGCACATATGGGTTTGCCCGGAGTGCAAAGAGGTCGATTCTGATTAACAATAACAATGGTTTTGGCCTTGTATACGACGAGCGTTTCACCTAATAATCATCTGTACATCTTGAAAGAAATAACTGAGGATCTTAAAATGTGGATTTATGGGGCGCATATCATTGAAAGAGAGAAACAAATGGAGAGGTCCTTGAAATCCTAGAAATGAAAAGAGAATTGATAAGGAGATCAAAATTAGTTAAAATACTTTGACCCTATAAAAAGATATACCACCATGGTGAAGACTATAATGGAAGAAACGTTGAAGGCAAACGTGCAGGAGGAAGACAACGATATAAGGGAGAAGATAACATCAAGGGATGCACAGGAAAGAGTCGAAAAGAGTGCACCATCGAGATAAGAGACAGAAATCATTAATCCATACCATGGCGTCTTTCATAGTTGGACATGCACCCTAATATAGCCGTAGGACAATGTGTCTAGGTTGAACAATGCGCACCTCGCTTTAAAAAAAGGCAAAACTCATATTTTTTGTTTTAATTAAAAAGAAGACGTTAGAGATCCATTGAAGCTAATCTTCGTTGTGGAGATGGCAGCTGATGATGATGATGAGGTTACACCAATAACTTTTCTGACATAAACTGTGACATTCTTGACAACCTTGCCTGGATCACCTCATGTCGCCTAGGCCAGTGCTCCGCAGTCGGTGTGCTGCCGGGTGTCTCGGAACACCAGGCAGAATACACGATATAATGGGCATGACAAAATTATATGTTACGGTAAAATATTACAGAAATGTATCCATTTCATGAAATGCGCGGTTTCACGAATTGGGTATAACACACACACATTTGAAAATAAACAAGGTAATGTTTCGATGGGGTGCAAAAAGTGTATGTTATCGTCATCGATACTTGATGGAAAGTAAATGTTCGTTGCTGTGGCCTGTTTCGGTGAGCACTGAGATGTTGTTCGTCGATTTCTCTCCTTGTGATAAGGGGCGAGTCCGCTGGGAGGACAACATTAGACAATCTTTGAAGGACCGAGGACTAGAATGGAACCAGGCCAGGAGGAAGACAGCCGATAGGATAGTCTGGCGCTCTCTCTTCCAAACCTCTACACCTCACGGTAGAAGGGGAACGACTAAGTAAGTAAGTGATAAGGGGCACGTCCCGAGTTAAGGGTGCAGGGCGTAACCTCTCCTGTTGTCAGTGCTGAGTATCTTCACAGGCCCGTCAGATGTAGCCGTCTAGTGTCGACAATCAGTTTTCTGAATGACAGACTCGTAGCACGAATCTTCTTATAGACTCTAACAACGAACTGGTCTCGTACCACGAACCCAAACTAGTTGGAAACTCTAGACTTCTTGGTCAGTTTGAATAGTCTCGGCAACTTGATGCAGATGCCTCAAACACACGTCTGGGGTAATATTTATATTATAGAATCCCACTGTGACTTTGTGAATAGGTTCTGTAGGAGTCCGGTTTCCGTATTAACAGGTAAATCTTCCTTGCTGTAGTGTTCAGAAGGAGTTCCGATACGTGTTTTGTCCGGTCCTATAAGGTCAGAATCCTAACTCTATTCTTTCCTAGCTTATGTACGAGCTGTCTGTTTGACGATTCTGGAATGCAGTGTCTTATATCTAAAATGTTCTACGTTATATCGTACTTCGGCCCACGCTCACATGTGGCGTTTCCGACAAAACTTCCAATCACCGTGAATGTCTTTTCGCGCCTCACATACCAGCCAATACATTCAAAAGTTCGTGTTATGATGACTTTCCTCGTGGAATTTTCTGCATGACTCATGCGTTTGTAGAATTCAAACGATCAATTTTCCGTAAAGAGTTGCTATATCCGTCTATTCTCGGTAATGTTTACATTCGCAATGCCTTACATTCATCTTGCTGATAAGAAGCTTGTCTGGAAGTTTATTCAGGTGTGTCTGTAATATGCCACCAAATCGTTAATTGACTGGCACTCCCTACGCAAACAACAACGGGGCGTGGTGTCATTACACGAAAATGACATTGCCCGCAAATCTGGTCTGATTTGTATCAAACTCTCAGGTAAACAAACACGGCGCAAATGAATGAAAGAAGTGTAAACATTGACTCGAGAATACCAATACTGTCGGAAGGTAGAAAAATAGAATGTGCCGACAATCGTGTAGTTCACATAATTAGTATGCTCAATAAATGTATTTCAATACTGTCGGAGAGGAAAATCGGGCGAATCAAATTATGTGACAGTAATCTTGAGCGCACAAAATTAAGATTATATCAGAGCTGTGTGCTTTCTGTGCTTCTCTATGGTGCGGAATGCTGGAGAGTTACAGAGAAGGAAATGTCGAAATTGTCCTCTTTTCACACAACATGCCTTAGAAAAATTCTCCGATTCTGTTGGCCGAATACCATCACCAACCAAGATCCGCTTACTCGGAGCAAGCAAGAGAACATGCACACCATCATAGCTGGTAGAAGCTGGAGCTGGGTTGGCCATGTCCTCAGAAGAGACCCCGATGCCATCACAAGAACAGCTATGCTATGGACCCCTGAAGGAAAACGAAAGAGAGGCGGACCAAAAACAACTTGGCGGAGGACTGTGGAGGCTGAGATGCAAAGAATGAACCAGAATTGGGGCACTGTACGAAGGATGGCTACCGACCGAGCAAAGTGGAATCAATTTGTTGTTGCCCTACAAGACGCCACTAGGCGTGATGGCCACTGACTGCTTTGACGGTCGGTGGCTAAGGATCAAAGAAGAAGAAGAAATCTTGAGCGAAGGTTGATACCTTTTCATACCCTCCCCATTATACTCTAAGTTTGGCCATTGTTGAACCACTACTGCAGAGCAGGGGAGTCAAAACCCATGACACGTGCCTTGAGATGATATTTTGTTTTTCCATGTCTTTTTTTTATATTCTTCCACTTTAAGTAACCTGCTGATACTAATGCGCCTAATGCTTGATCTCCTCCACCTCCAACGTCATGTGCAAATAATAAACACATCTTGCACAATGCATCACCCGCAAATTTTGAATAGACTAACCATGGATACAATTTGAGCCACTTTAATTAGAAAGTTGAATTCTTTTTACTTGAAACTGGGAAAACAAATTCATCAGAAGGTATCCATGGATTTTTTAGAGCTTGTTCTTTGATGAGGCCATCCTTAACTCCTTTAAAAAAGTTACCAATGTCTGACTTGTGATAAAATTCGCTATCAATAACACACTTGTCATCACTTATGTTATTTAAATTAGAGCGTCCAATTTCAGTAGATAACGCACTAGTTGTTACAGAAGTAGATGGCATTGATTCAGCTTTAAATTCCTTCATATTTATGTTTAAATCGACATCACTCGTACTTTCCTTAATTTTTTTATTTTATTTTGTTTCTGCATAAAATTAATCAACGATGTTTGATTTAGTCTCTTCATTGTTTTAAGATGAGGTTTTGACTTATTTCTTTATCGTATCTCAGTATAGCGTATCTGCTGAACCGCAGCATAAACTTTACCCGATGTTTTCACTTCTGCTTCTTTCCCCTGACTGTCCCAAAAATAATTTTAACTTCTCCCAATATGATTCTATTCTCTCACTAAAATCGACACAATTGGAAGCAACATTCGTACAGCTGACTCAGAGATGACTATCTTCTTCTCATTCTTGTTATTTTTCATTTTCTACCCAACATTCGTTAGTTGGTTTCCCATTGTTTAAGAAAATTGAGAACTTGTTTAGTTTTCTGGTAGGAAAGATCATTGTCTACGTGAAGCAAAGCGTAGATTCCTACCATAAACATATCAAGGTCCGACCTTTAAGGTTATCATTCTCAGAAAATACTACGTGATTTCCCACCAAATCATTCTTTTAATCGTTCAGTGACCTACGCTATTCCGTGTTACTTAGGTTCAAATACAATTTTCTCAGAGTCAGCATTCCTTGCTGATCCATTTTATACACTCTAGTCTCTTGTCCGATTTAATAGAATTACTCTCTTTTTCGTGACATCCTCGTAAATCTGTTGAACGTTGTTAACCTATATGTCAGGGGTCTTTCATCCCCCCCCCCCTTTTTTTTGCAACGCTAGCACATTTTACAGTTATAAGAAACTGTTTAGCGTCAACCAAATATCACGACTCGCTTATTTAAAAAGGGGCTTTTTTCAGTACGCCCGCTAATACTCGAGGCGAAATCTCAGGTTAATATGTCTAACCTGAGACTGATTTTATGTGAGTATCCTTTTTTCCCTGTACACCGACAGGTGTCCTCTCTCCATTCAGGCAGATACTCGCCGATTTCGGGTGCACCTATTAGAGCTGGGACGGCTCAGGAGCCGTTCAGGTTATTCCAGTCCCTGGTCGAAGGTACTTCTTCAAATGTCTTCGCCAGTGCTCGAATTATTCCAGCCTAAGTCCCAGTCGAAGATACTGTCTGAATCACCCGATCGCCAGCGCAGTGTGGTAATCATTACACCAGCGCGGCTCCCAAGAAGGGGGTTTAATTTGCAACAAAATATACACAATACTTACATGAGGCTGAGTAAACACATATATGAGAAATATTCAGGATTTTTTAAAAGTGATCTTCAAACCATTTGAGTCAAACGTATAATTAATGTGATTGTTGGCACTATATGTCACTGGTCAACATTTCTTAGTCATGAGTGAATGCTGATTATGTCACTGGTCAACATTTCATAGTCATGTGTGAATGCTGATGTTCCTGCTGTATTGTTAGTTAGGCTTAGCTTGCTAGGGTAACAGCCCTTACTTGAATATAACATAGCTTTCTGTATATATCGGAAGCATTTTTGTTATTTTATTGAGAACACTAACCACCAATACCTAACAAGTTCAATAGAGGGTAAGCTATAATTTTTGACCATGCGTGCTAATTTATATATTGATCCTTTCATCCGCAAATCTTTCGCGGACACACAAATAAGCCTTGGCGGGCACCGCGTTGAGTACCCTTGCTATAGAATACTATAGATCATTGAACACATATCCTCTACTCGACCGACCTGAGCCGACTTCTAAATTTCAGTATTCTAGATCAGCGTTTCTCAAACTGATCCGTGGTACAGTAGTTTTCCGCGAGCAATTGAAAGGTGTTCCGCGAAGAAAACATGTAGAACCGGTTGCTAACAACTTATTTTCAAACCTTATTTCTAAAATGGATACGAAATGCATTTGCAATTGCAGCCAAACCAGCATTTTTATCAGCTCATGATTATCAGAGTTTGATTGATTTGACTTCAGACTCAAGAATAAAACAAAGATTTAATGAACTTTCTGTAACGATATTTGTGTATGTCCTTTTACATTGGGAGCCGCGGTAGCATAGTGGTTAGTGCACTGGCTTCCTAGCGCAGTGGTCTATGGTTCGATCCCCAGATGAGGCGGGAATTTTTTAGGCCACAAACGGCTCCTGGGTCGACTCAGCCCCAAATGGGTACCAGAGCAACTCTGGGAAGGTTAAGGCGACCGGCGTGATGCCGACCACATCACCCCTCGTGTGCCGACGGTCAAGATAATATGCGCCTAACACCATATTCCCAATATGCCTCAATGGGCGTGTAACGGGTTCCTTTACCTTTTTTTTCTTCATTTTCCGCATTCACCGTCCTATTATTTGACATATTTTATGCCCTACATTTTTGCTCTGACCACTCCCTAGACTTGTTTACGTTTCGCCAGGTGAATCGTAAGAATACAAGGCTAATTAGACAGGTCAGCGGATGATACGTTTATCACCTAAGTCGTCTAATCACCATTGATAGAGTCGAGCTTTATTGATACAAGGTGATGGCGCACGATCGATGAAAAGAAAGCCATATTGTTTGTCTAAGCTGCCGGCGATCCGTATCTGTCCGGCTGGCTGAAGAACGAAAACACAGGTGATATACGTAATCGCTTCTGCTGGACCATCTCTGTGTAATTATTACAGATAACCTGTTATAATCTACAATATTGTGGAAAAGCATCTAGACAGGAAATAGGTTCGCGGATTTGTTTGTGAGTTTGCATAAAAATGCAGTCGGAAGTATTACTGCCTTATTAGAAAGAGGTCACGCGTTGGAATTTAAAAATTTGATATTTTAAAACACGCAGGGGGATATTATGATTTAACGCCCCGACCCATATAGTTCTAAGGAGCTTACTATTGGCTTGATTTGAGAACCGGAATAGACTTTAACTTTCATTGGCAAGTTGATCTAAAAGTACAATCTGGGACTTGACCTAAGAAATGGCAATATAATCTAGCGAAATCGGAGTCACATATCAGGCTGCATCGCCACGTCAAGCTAACAATTCACCAGAGCAAAGGATCCAACAAAGGATTCCAAAATTATAAGTGACCGATCGAAGTATTTGGGCAACTTTGAAACTTAAAAGTAAACCCGCATTTTTAAGACAGAGTATTCGGGCAACTTTGAAACTTAAAAGTAAACCCGCATGTTTAAATACAAAGCTTGGAGACCTAAGGAGTCAGATCACCCGTCATAAGAGGAATATTAAAATTTCCCAGACCAAGTGATTCGAAAGCATCTAACCTAAGTTGCTGTGTCCATTCTAACAGTGCCAGGAGATTGTGTTCCCAAAAGTTACTTTGGGATAAGTGTAAACAGAAGAAGAAGAAGAAGGCAACCCCAACATATGAAAATAGTATATCCATAAACCACTACAGCAAGCGCTGGTGTTTGTTTTATGCTAATTCGCTCAGAAACGCGAAAAGCTCCGAATGGAGCAGTGATGAGTGATGATTACATCATGTGTGCCTAAAGTGTATAATATCAGTTTGTGAGATATATGTACCTTGTTAATTGTAATTCAGGCATGCCATTGCCCTCGCGCTGTCCAAGCACATATTTTCCCATTTCAATAACCACAAGAATAACGGTGATTTGTAATCATATTCCCCGAGTTATACTGTGTATACTCAGGGAGTATAATTATTCAGAGAGGCTAACATTGGTGGGTGGACAGCGAGACAATGCGCCTGTTAATTTGCAGCCCCCAAATGTACTTAGCAGAGGCATTTGTTCTTTTTATTTTGTCTAAAGTTCGTGGAACGAAGCTATCAGACTGTTTATGGTCCGACTTTGCAAGACTGAAGTTTCGACGTCACTAGTTGTGAGTTAAAAGCAGGGAATCAACACTAACCGCCTACATTGGAAGAGTTGTGTGGAGAAGAGCCCGCATCACAGAAGAATTGACGAAACCAAGGCTGCAGGACTCCCTTAAATCATCTAAGTTTATTAAGGAAACCGCAAATGGACAATTGTTTTTATCAATCCTCAAACCAAGTCTCAGTGAAAACAATTTTATTTATATCTAAAATTCACCATAATTCCATCGTTGTTTTAACCTGTTAAAACTAATTGGCTATTAAATTTGTTACGTGTTATTTCAAAACAAAACAATCATTGTTGATTCAGTTATTATAAGTATGACATCATATGTATGAGCAAGACTCTTTAATATATATATATATATATTGTGGTGAAAAATTCTAATACCTATATATAAATTAGAACATAAATGTAAAGCAGAACGAAATAATACGATAGGAAGAAGAATGGAGAAGGACCAGTGCGTTCCCAGTATAGATAACGCCTTAGTTGTATAACGCCGTAATGGCTAACACAAGATTTCTACTTGTCCTAATTCGTTCGTTCCTAAATAAAATGCTTAAGCCTAACGATACGGCGATAACCGTAGTTCTAAAAATAGAACGTGTAGTAAAATCTTCTACACGCCCTTGATTTTAAAAACTAACACTAGTGCAAAATCGCGCACAAGGTTAGCCTTGGAAAGACAGACGGGCTTAGAAGAAAAAAAGCAGAGAGAGGTAGATGGACCATGGAACACAGTAGCGCAAGCCACTCGCTGTGTGTCTAAAAATAAACCAACTCGCAGTGGGCATGGCCTGATTTTTTTTCTCAAATAAACAGTGATGAAAAAAACTAACGATACGATGTTAAGTTTTGAAAACAGGTTTAATTCTTATTAGGAAACCTGATATTTACGTAGGGCTCCTGACTTTATACTGATAGTACAGTCGTAAAGGATTGAACAGGTGGTAGTTGAAATTAAACACTTAACATCGAAAAAAGATCGTATTCTTAACTATACCACTTAGCCCCTTGAAAATCATATATTCGTGTACAGGAAGGCTAGTGGACTAGGAATATGTAAGAAATTATCTAAAAAGTCCATTAGATAATTAGATATTGGTAATAAAACATATAGAGAACAGAGATACTGTCAGGTTTGGTCATATCTGCTTGGGATGGACATCCCTGATTTTTGTGAAACATAGTAGTGACAGAAAGTCTAAGATAGTACGTGGGAGGCCATTGGCTGAACTTTGAAGTTAAAAGAAATTGGATTGGGTGACCTATGAATAACAAATAAATGCCTAGAAACGGAGTAGAAGTGAATGAAAATGTTAGAATGACTGGGTACTCTTTTGAATATATTCAAAACGATTGGCCAATACACTGGATATTGGCAGAAGAAATCTTAGAGGGGACGCCATATCGTTACACATTTTGAGAGATGAGAGCAGGCAGTGTTATCCAAAATTAAATATATGATAACAGCTTGGACATACCGCAGATCAAACTGTGCCAGTCATCTTTAGTATGTTTTCCTTACGAATTGTGGTAAGCTAGACATTTTAATCTGTATTTATATGAAAATTGAATGTGAAATGATAAATTATGTCTGTATGTGTGCGGTTCAGTAGCAAACATGAGGCAAAGCCTAGATATTGCTCCACCATGTAAAAGATTGTCAGAGAGGAGTATAACTGCATATATATATATATATATTGGATTGCCATATAGTAACATAACACCTATCCTATTGTATGGAAGGGATTACAGCTGGAATTGCAGAGGCGTCGTAAACATTAGGGAGAGGAATACTGGTGTATATTGTCACATGAAAAGCTAGCAGTTGGCCTAAACCGCTGAACTTTATGTTTGTTTGTACTGTCATGTACTTCAGTGTGGAATAATATTGTATACTAGTTAGTAAGAAGGATGCATAACCTTCACTTTCAGGGACCGTGGTATAGATGGTGATATTGCATCGTCCGGTCTGAGTACTGCGTGATCCAGAAAGTTGGCAGCAGACTCCATGCACAAGATAGCGGCCATTGTCTATCATATTATCAAACTGAGAAGCAAGCGAGCAGAGGATACAGGTTTCCTGCAGCTGCATTATGAGATAAGAGCATGTCAGCACGTAAAGCCCAACCTTGAATAGACTAACCCTGAACTGAACTTTATTATAAAAGGGACAGAAAGTTTAAAGAAACAGAATCTGTGAATCCTTTAATATTATTCCCACCAGTAACAAACACATGAAGTCGTGATGACAAACAACAACCTAGCACTAAAAGCCAGTATTACCTCATAATAATACATCACAACACTACACGTATATTACAATACTATTATATGTCTGGACAAAGATCTTTTGTATAAATTTTTGTACATAAACATTGTGCTTACATTTGATTGTGATTCCTGATTCACATTGTAGTAGGATCAGGATATCTATATATTGAAAAAGCTAATACATTATATAAAATTTAACACTTGACTTACTTAAGATAAATCTTTAGAGTGTTATGTGTTTGTGATTGTCATAGTGTTGTAACTTGTTGTGAATCTTAACTTAGGTGTGTATCTGTCTGTTGGTTGTTGTGAACTTACACTTCATCACTATCATAACCCTAGACATTAAACGAAGTCATCATACAATTAAAGAATAAGTCTGATTGAGGTCGAAATGTGGTAGCAAGCAAGGTTCTCTGTAACACACCAACCTTATTAGATACAGAGACCTTCACAGCTGATCTCATTCAGTACACTAAGTCCCCTATAAATATATTTATATAATCCCAACTCACCACATATATTGGGGGTCTCGCTCCCGGGATTTGAATTTTCAAAGCACAAATTATATTGGGTAGCTCACTTCAGGGAATTATAAAAATTAAAAAGGTATTCTTGGGTGGAAAATAAATAAGGTTGAGCTTTCAGTGCTTGTGGTTGTCCTTAGTATAATTAGTCATAGATAGAATTGTTTAGTTAGACATTGTATAAATTTGCCTGTTAGAAAATGGCTGACCTGGCAAAGTTTCGATCTGCGGCTTTACAGACTGCCAGGGAAATGCACATGGATGGTCAAGTCTTGATTGACTATGTGACCTCAGAATGTGATAAATTTATTGCCAGGGAAGAAAAAAGATTAGAGAAAGAAGCTGAAAGAAAGTTAGAGGCAGATAAAGAAATTAAGAGGCTACAGATTGAGGCTGACAAAGAGGCTAGGGCATTGGAGGCTGAGGCTAAAAGGTTACAGATGGAGGCTGAGGCTAAGAAGTTACAGTTGGAAGCAGAAAGAGAAGAAAAGAGATTAGCTGCAGAAAGGGAAGCAGAAGATAGGAGATTGCAGAGGGAGCATGAATTACGACTAAGAGAGTTAGAAATTCAAGGCCATGCTCCTGAAAATGGTGCCAGTCCTTTTACCTCCGATGCTACTGGTAGTCAGGCAGCCTCAACCTCAGCTATGAGTTTTCATTTAGACCATTTTGTTGAGAAAGACGATGACATAGAAAGTTACCTAAATAGATATGAACTTTTAGCTACCACGTATGGTTTAGAGAGAGAAAGGTGGAGCCTAAAGTTATCACAAGGGCTTCGTGGTACAGCTTATGAAGTTTTTGCCAAGATGAGCAGAGATGACCAAGACAATTATGACATGTTAAAGCAGGCTCTTTTGTTAAGATATGAAAAGAATGGAGAATTTTATAGAAAAAAGTTCAGGAATGCTAAACTACTGTCAGGTGAGACATATCACCAGTTCTCTGCACGGTTAGAGACATACTTGGAGAAATGGACTGCTCTGGGGAAAACCCAAGATCTTAAGGAAATGATCCTTATAGAGCAGCTAAGAGAGTCCATGGCTCCAGACCTGAGAAAGTTTCTCATGGAACAAGGTGCAGAGAGGCTGGGTGAGTTACTAAATGTCTCTGAAAGATATCAGGCAGCTCAAGCAGAGGTAACTGGTAATAAAAAGAAACAGGTAGACAATTTTAAGGCACCACAAAACTTTAATAAGTTTGATTATAGAGATCAGAACAAAGATAAGCACCAGTATGATAGGCCACGGTATGATAATAAAAATAAAACCCCACAATTCGATGAAAGGAAATTTGATGAAAGAAAATCTTTCAACCAAGAAAGGAAGTGGTGTAAAAATTGTCGGATGGACAATCATGATACTGACCGTTGTAGAAGGAAACCTGTGTATATGGCCACCCTTCAGGTCAGGTCGACCTCTAGAAAGGAGGAGGATATTCTGATAGATACCACTCCAGATGAGATGAGGAAGGCGCAGGCTGGGGATAAGACCCTCAAGCCTTGTTTTAAGAAATTGTCAAATTGTCATACACCTCCAGGAAAAGGAGACTTCTATATGAAGAACAAATTGATTTATAGGAAGGCTGGATCTAGATCCAAGGGTCAGGGACAGCTGGTACTTCCTAAAAAGTATAGGGCAGAGTTAATAAGGAGCTTACATGTGAAACAAGATGGGGACCATGAGAAAATAGGTACCATCATTCAAAAGGTGGCTCACAATTATTATTGGCCCAAGGCAATGATTGACATTGAGAATTTTGTAGAAAGATGTGGCATATTACATGAGGGAACACCCACAAGTGGGAACAGTGATCAGGACCTCGACACGCCACGGGGCAAACTTAGGTCTGACACTGAAAAGAAAAATAAATTTAATAAAGTGGACAAGGTGGAATGGGAGCCCCCTTTTCACGGACAGTCTTCACTTGTATGTTTTACCATGACCACGATGCAGCGAGTACAAAGAGATGTCTTACCCCAGAATAGGCCGAAAGTCCCTCAATCGGACTTATGTGAACTGGAGGAAGATACAAGAGAGAGGAGATCTCTCACCAAGAATTTTAAGTGGGGAGAGAGCCCCAAGAAAAAAATTGGTAGCGGTCGTTTTGTGAATGATGATTCTGGGAAGAAAAATCATCACTACAGTGCTTCTAGTGGAAGAGACCATACCGGTGCATGGAAAAATAGATCCACAATATTAAAGGTCCATATGTAGCCTGTTTAGAACGTGGACTGATGAAAAAGACAGAGATTTGGCTGTAGGAGAGAAGGTACTGCTTCTTCTACCCGGTAGCCAGAATAAGTTGCAAATTGGATGGCAAGATCCATATACAGTTCTAGAGAAGGTGTCTAGAACAAATTATAAGATAGATAAGAAGGGGAAAGAAAAAATCTATCATGTGAATCTCCTGAAGAAATATTTGGAAAGAGAAAATCAGGAAGAGACACATTTGCTGACCTTGTCTATTGCAATGGAGATGAAAAAAGAACCACTTTCATCATTTGAATATCCATTACACCCCTGTGAGACCGCTGCACAGGTGAAAATCAGTACACATTTAACGAAAAATCAGAAGGAGAGAGTGCAACAGGTTCTAGATGATCATACAGAGGTGCTAACGGACCGTCCGGGGCATACAAACTTATTAGAATATGATATGAAACTTATAGACCCAACACCAGTCTGTATGAAAGCCTATTCGATTCCTTTCGCTAAGGAGAAAGCTTTGAAGGAAGAGATAGACTATTTGTTGAAGGAAGGAATTATTTCACACAGTGAATCTCAGTATAGTTCCAGTGTGGTTCTATTGAGAAAGCCCTCTGGAGAACATAGACTCTGTATAGATTACAGGAGACTGAATGCTATCACAGAAGGTCAGGTGGATCCATTGCCGGATACAAATCAGCTGTTTGCCAGGCTGAATAAAGCTAAATATTTCTCAAAGGTGGATCTGAGCAAAGGCTACTATCAGATTCCAGTAAAGCCTGAGGTTAGACCTTATCTAGCTTTTAGTACCTCAGAGGGACACTATGAATTTAACAGATTGCCATTTGGATTGAAAAATGCGCCCAGTGTCTTCTCTAGAATGATGAGAAAATTGTTGGATCCCCTGAATAATCCATGCATCACAAACTTCATGGATGATATCCTCGTAGCGACAGAAACGTTTGAGGAACACATTAACTCTCTGAACATGTTGTTTGATCGACTTAGAGAAGCGAATTTGACAGCCCGACCAACCAAATGTTGCGTTGGATGTAAAGAATTAGAATTCTTGGGACACACAGTCCATCAGGGAAACATGACCCCTGACCCCAAGAATTTGGAGAAACTGAGAAAAGCACCGAGGCCACAAACAAAGAAAGACGTGAGATCCTTTGTCTCATTATGTGGTTTCTACCAAAAATATATCAAAAACTTTAACTCCATATGTGCACCGTTAACTGATTTGACACGCAAAGGAAATCCAGATCGAATTACCTGGACAGCACAGTGTGAATTAGCATACCAAGAATTGAAGGAAAAAGCTCACAAGCAAACCTATTTTGAAATTACCTGACTTAAGTCAAGAATTCATTGTGAGAACGGATGCTAGTAATCTAGGGTTGGGTGCCACCCTGTTACAGAAGTCAGATTCACTGGATGGGGAATTAACCCCAGTGGCATATGCTAGTCGTAAGTTGAATACAGCTGAAAAAAATTATTCAACTAGTGAAAAAGAATGTCTCGCAGTGATATGGGCGATCAAGAAATTCAATATTTATCTGTATGGGAAGGCATTCAAGTTACAAACAGATCACAAACCCCTGGCTTTTCTAGCGCAAGCCAGGCATGAAAATGCTAGGTTACTACGCTGGTCTTTGCTGTTACAGCCATATCAGTTCAGTATAGAATATATTTCTGGAAAAACTAACCTAGGTGCTGATTTTCTAAGCCGCCATCCGTGCGATGAGACTCAAGGTAATCACCAGGCATAGATAGAAATTTATCTATGTGTATATAGAATTAGGGACTGACATATAATGTCTGTTTTAAGTGGGGAGAATTGTGGTGAAAAATTCTAATACCCATATATAAATTAGAACATAAATGTAAAGCAGAACGAAATAATACGATAGGAAGAAGAATGGAGAAGGACCAGTGCTTTCCCAGTATAGATAACGCCTTAGTTGTATAACGCCGTAATGGCTAACACAAGATTTCTACTTGTCCTAATTCGTTCGTTCCTAAATAAAATGCTTAAGCCTAACGATACGGCGATACCCGTAGTTCTAAAATATAGAATGTGTAGTAAAATCTTTAGAACGACCTTGATTTGTAAAAACTAACCCTAGTGCAAAATCGCCCACAAGGTTAGCCTTGGAACGACAGACGGGCTTAGAAGAAAAAATCAGAGTGAGGTAAACGGACCATGGAACACAGTAGCGCAAGCCCCTCGCTGTGTGTCTAACAATAAACCCACTCGCAGTGGCCATGGCCTGATTTTTTTCAAATAAACAGTGATGAAAAAAACTAACGATACGATGTTAAGTTTTGAAAACAGGTTTAATTCTTATTAGGAAACCTGATATTTACGTAGGGCTCCTGACTTTATACTGATAGTACAGTCGTAAAGGATTGAACAGGTGGTAGTTGAAATTAAACACTTAACATCGAAAAAAAAAGATCGTATTCTTAACTACACCACTTAGCCCCTTGAAAATCATATATTCGTGTACAGGAAGGCTAGTGGACTAGGAATATGTAAGAAATTATCTAAAAAGTCCATTAGATAATTAGATATTGGTAATAAAACATATAGAGAACAGAGATACTGTCAGGTTTGGTCATATCTGCTTGGGATGGAAATCCCTGATTTTTGTGAAACATAGTAGTGACAGAAAGTCTAAGATAGTACGTGGGAGGCCATTGGCTGAACTTTGAAGTTAAAAGAAATTGGATTGGGTGACCTATGAATAACAAATAAATGCCTAGAAACGGAGTAGAAGTGAATGAAAATGTTGGAATGACTGGGTACTCTTTTGAATATATTCAAAACGATTGGCCAATACACTGGATATTGGCAGAAGAAATCTTAGAGGGGACGCCATATCGTTACACATTTGAGAGATGAGAGCAGGCAGTGTTATCCAAAATTAAATATATGATAACAGCTTGGACATACCGCAGATCAAACTGTGCCAGTCATCTTTAGTGTGTTTTCCTTACGAATTGTGGTAAGCTAGACATTTTTAATCTGTATTTTATATGAAAATTGAATGTGAAATGATAAATTATGTCTGTATGTGTGCGGTTCAGTAGCAAACATGAGGCAAAGCCTAGATATTGCTCCACCATGTAAAAGATTGTCAGAGAGGAGTATAACTGCATATATATATATTGGATTGCCATATAGTAACATAACACCTATCCTATTGTATGGAAGGGATTACAGCTGGAATTGCAGAGGCGTTGTAACCATTAGGGAGAGGAATACTGGTGTATATTGTCACATGAAAAGCTAGCAGTTGGCCTAAAGCGCTGAACTTTATGTTTGTTTGTACTGTCATGTACTTCAGTGTGGAATAATATTGTATACTAGTTAGTAAGAAGGATGCATAACCTTCACTTTCAGGGACCGTGGTATAGATGGTGATATTGCATCGTCCGGTCTGAGTACTGCGTGATCCAGAAAGTTGGCAGCAGACTCCATGCACAAGATAGCGGCCATTGTCTATCATATTATCAAACTGAGAAGCAAGCGAGCAGAGGATACAGGTTTCCTGCAGCTGCATTATGAGATAAGAGCATGTCAGCACGTAAAGCCCAACCTTGAATAAACTAACCCTGAACTGAACTTTATTATAAAAGGGACAGAAATTTTAAAGAAACAGAATCTGTGAATCCTTTAATATTATTTCCACCAGTAACAAACACATGAAGTCGTGATGACAAACAACAACCTAGCACTAAAAGCCAGTATTACCTCATAATAATACATCACAACACTACACTTATATTACAATACTATTATATGTCTGGACAAAGATCTTTTGTATAAATTTTTGTACATAAACATTGTGCTTACATTTGATTGTGATTCCTGATTCACATTGTAGTAGGATCAGGATATCTATATATTGAAAAAGCTAATACATTATATAAAATTTAACACTTGACTTACTTAAGATAAATCTTTAGAGTGTTATGTGTTTGTGATTGTCATAGTGTTGTAAATTGTTGTGAATCTTAACTTAGGTGTGTATCTGTCTGTTGGTTGTTGTGAACTTACACTTCATCACTATCATAACCCTAGACATTAAACGAAGTCATCATACAATTAAAGAATAAGTTTGATTGAGGTCGAAATGTGGTAGCAAGCAAGGTTCTCTGTAACACACCAACCTTATTAGATACAGAGACCTTCACAGCTGATCTCATTCAGTACACTAAGTCCCCTATAAAAATATTTATATAATCCCCCTCACCACATATATATATACATCTAGACATATATTTACATCTATAGAGCAAATACTTATAAAAGAATTTCGCTGGATTACACCAGCTGGGGGCTTGAACGGACTAAAACAATTGCTTAATTCTTCACAAAAGGCGACGGATCAGATATAAGTTAATAGTGCTCTGCCCTATGCAGCATTGTTCTTGACTTCTGAAAACGTCTTGTGAGCAGTCCCTTGAGATAGAAGCGTCATTATCCTTCTATCAACAACGCTTGTGCGAAGGTAGACACCTTTGAAGACCCATATTAGATACTCTTGAGTGTTGGCCACTGGTGGACCACTACTGCAGAGCTAAGAGGAGGCAATCCGTGTCACTTTCCCTAAATGATTTTTGGAGCAGTGTTTTGCAAGAAAGCCTAACCATATTAAAACGGGCAATGCGAGTGCTTCATCCATTTTCACTACATACCTGTTGCGTGCATATTTTGACGCACATATTACAAAAATCGATATGGCTATTTAATATGGAAAAGATATAGACATTCATTCATTTGTGTATGAAAATGCTGTCTATGGGGAAGGCTAGATAATCCATAATTGTTTTACCCTTTTGATTATAGGAGTAATCGTTCTTGATATTAATTCGGCGCATGGATATGACACCCATGTCCGTACCTATTTCTTAGGGCCAGAAAATAGATTAATTTGCTTATTATGTTTATGGCCTGAATTCATATGTATTACATATTATTAGTACAAGTAGAATCAGTCCTATATTGTATATTTTGGATGGGTAGGCAAGACTATATTCTTGTTACACCGCTCTAGCGGAAGTAGGAGTTGTCTTGTCTAGTCGTGATGAGTTCC
This sequence comes from Oreohelix idahoensis, assembly GCA_024509875.1. Lineage (NCBI taxonomy): Eukaryota > Metazoa > Mollusca > Gastropoda > Stylommatophora > Oreohelicidae > Oreohelix > Oreohelix idahoensis. Next base: position 69,243 of record JAMPIV010008839.1, read on the forward strand.
GATGTACCGTGACAATGGCGGGTACGCATTTTTCCAGGGCTGGTATATTCTTCAGTAAAAAATGATTTACGAAGTAGTTTTTCTTCTATAGGAGATTGTGTCTCTACTAGAGTTGTGTTAGAGACTTTCCTAATGTACGGTACCATGTATGATTCGGACTCCAGGTAATTCCAGTCCCTGTTTTGATGATCTCAGGTCGGTTAGGCCTAGCTGGAATTTTGTGCTTCGCAACGCTAGGGTCAAGTTTGTATCGACGGAGATGACGGGCTCCATACTGTAATTAGGTCTACGTGAGGTAACTGGGTTACGGTAGATCTGTATGGAGGAACTTTAAGAAATTATGCATCTGTATTGCAAAGTAACTTTGGCTTATATATATATATCCTCCTGTGAGCGAGTGAGTGACAACTCAGGAAGGCGGCCATTAATTACATTCCTGTCATCGTATTTTTGAATCACTGTCCAAAGAACGGGGCATGTATCTTATTATTCGGACAGTGGCAAGGAGATCTCAATTTTGATAGAAACCCCTTATCGTGGTTTCACAATATGATAAACTGTGAACATAAAGCAACTTTAGTTACCGATCCGCCTTCACTGACGCGCTTAGTCAGATAGGGGATGCGGCCATTATGTATCATGACATTGGAAGATATTGATGTACTACCTATGATTTATGAATGTGTCATGACATAGGATCTACTATGTATGCCTGCAAATTGATATGTCAACCTACCCATGATTTACTCGTTATGTCCCAGTGTGTGCGTCTCAATAAACTGTGTAAACAAAGATCCAGCAGTCTGCATTGGTGCCTTGTAGACACAAGTGAATGAGTGTTTAGATTGGTCAGAACACGAACAGTACACCATTCGCGTTAAACACACTCTACACTTCTACCCATATCTACACCATCCTGCGTCGGTTGAAGTGACCAAGTTTAGGGCCTGCTTCCCCTGGAGCCTTAGAGGGAAACTACTGTTTACAGCTGCCTTTGCCTTCCCTAACTTAGGACTAGGGTGAGTTACCCATTTACAGCTGGGTAGACTGGAGCATGCCTGATCTCAACAACTATGTACACATCTTTACAGATTGACACTTTACAGTACAGTGGACATGAAATTTTACAATACCTATATATATGAAACGTGATTTTCTTATTATGCAGCTATGAAAACAAAATATAGGAACCGACTTGACGCTGCACCGGACATAAGGATTCAACTTTCAAACATTGTACCAAATATTAAGCAAATATGTGATGGTAAAAAACAAAAGCATTCTTCTCATTGATCTAAAATGTACACTTACTTACAGCATGTACTTTACTTTTATTAGTAGTAAATAATAAACGTGATTAAACTACTGATATTTCTAATTATTCTGATTTTCAATCAATCAATCAATACCCTTTAGCTCCCCAAGGAGCATAGGCCTTCAACAAACACTTGCCAAGTCTTCCTGTCCTGTGCTATCCGCTCAAGTTCTTTCCATGTTTTCCTCATCATTTTCACACCTGTTTCCAGTTCTCTTCTTCATGTGTTTTTTAGTCTACCTCTGAGTCTCTTTCCTTGTGGATTCCAGAACAAGGACTGCCTTGTAATGCTGTCAACAGGTTTCCTCAATGTGTGTCCTATCCATCGCCAGCGTCTTTTTCTCAACTCTTGTTCCACTGGCACTTGTCTGGTTCTTGTCATCAATACCACATTTGTGACTTTGTCATACCATTTCAGTCCTTCTATTCTACGCAAGCACCCGTTTATAAAAGTCTGTAGCTTTTTGGTTGTTGTTTTTGTTGTTCTCCATGTCTCAGAGCCATACAATAAGACTGACCACATTTGAGTTGAAGATTCTTATGTTTGTGTTGGACTTGATTTCTCTTGTTCTCCATATGTTTCCCAATGCAATGAAAGCTTCTCTTGCTTTTTGTATTCTTATTTTGATATCACTGTCTGTCCCTCCAACTTTGTCTATATTATTTCCAAGATATGTGTACGATTCTCATCTTTTAGTGGTGTTTTCTGTTACATAGGGTTTATGATGTTAGCCACTGTTATGGTGAGCTCGGTTAAAAGTTACACAGTAAAGGTTTAAAATGCTATTAATAAATGTATCTTATGTTTCGCGCTTCATGGTATTGAACGCGAAGGGCTAGAGTTGCCTAGATTTATGATGACGTGTCGCGTTGGTAAGCTAGCACGTGACGACATTGTAATTGTACCCTTTGTAGTTTGAATTCGGTCCTAGACGGACGCGATTTTGTAAGGCTCCCGTTGATGATAGTAATTGTGTTGAGGATTTTCTTTCTTTATTATATGGCACCAGGGTCTGCCTATGGGATATGGATACAATAACGTCTCATTTTGATGAAGCGGAATATGCTTCCAATCAAGTATAGTATCAGGGAGTAATTTGATAAATATGTATCCAGATAATAATGATCGTTTAACTCTGTTTGTTCATTACCGGATTACTGACCTACGGAGTCGCGAATAAACAGCCAGACGTTAGAACGATTAATGAAGTAAACTCAGGAATCGATTCTTACAATTTGCTTGAAATTTATGCAATGTCTTGTGGGGACTACAAGCCGTAATAAAATGTATTATGTTGGACTCTCATCCCAGGATTTATCAACTCACTAATGTTGAAATGTTGTTCAATCTACACCTACCATTCGCCAATATAATTTAAGCACGATTTGCTCGTAATAGAATATATCAACTGGCAAAACGGAATAAACCTAACATAATGAACAGTTTAATAAAACGGACTGAAGCAGGAATTATTTGGCAAAAATGACATTGCCGTAAAAAAACCAGGGTCAACAATCTGAAACAAGCGTTAACAATCTGTTGGCCAAAAGTAGAGTCAAAAGTTTCTTCAAGTTCAACCTTGTTATCATTTCTTGCATTTATTCTCATAATCTGTGTCTTTTCCCTGTGTATTTTCAGGTCCACATGTTGTGACCTCTCATCGAGAAGTTTCATTTTCTCTTGCATCTGATTATGGTTATGGGACAGTAGAGCCATCTGCAAACTCCAGATCATCAAGCTGTTTAGTCAGATTCCATTGGATTTTATTTCTGTTGTGTGATGTTGATGTTTTCATAACCCAATCTATTGCTAGTAAGAATAGAAATGAAGACAAGAGGCATCCCTGTCTCACTCCCGTTCTAATCCTAAACGGTTCTGTAAGTTGTCCTTCATGAAGTACTCTGCATGTCATGTCTTCATAGGTCGTCGTTATTAAGTTAATGATCTTCATGGGAACTCCATAATGCCTCATCAATTTCCAAAGCGATTCTCTGTCTACACTGTCAAATGCCTTTTCATAGTCCACGAATCCGATGTATAGCGGTGTTAAGGTCGGGTTTTGGTCTAGGGGAGTTTATCAGTAATATTCTTGTAGATGCTGACCGGATTGTTGTTAGCTCCCGTGTTTAGGTGTTTAAAATAACTTCGCGAATGTTCTGGATACAGAACAGCTAGAACGTGGGTGAACGAAATTCGCGCTGGGATGATTTTTGAGTGAGCGATGGTCTCTCGCGTTCACTGAGCTGTTTTATTAGGCGGGGATTTTTATCGTGAGAGTCGAATGCTGAGATAGCTGAGTGAAGGGACTGAGGAATATAGTCAGTGTGTGCCTGCGCAGTGTACTGGGAAGATGTCTAGGAGTGTTTTCCGCTGTGTGTGTACGGGTGGATATTTTGTAACTGCAGTGTATGCAGTCCCTTTTGGATACTGATGTTTAAGATATTTTGAGGCCATGAGATGTATAGGCCAGTATTTCCTATGAAGGGATATTTGTGAAGATATTTTGAGGCCATGAGATGTATAGGCCAGTGTTTCCTATGAAGGGATATTTGTGAAGATATTTTGAGGCCATGAGAGGTATAGGCCAGTGTTTCCTATGAAGGGATATTTGTGAAGATATTTTGAGGCCATGAGATGTATAGGCCAGTGTTTCCTATGAAGGGATATTTGTGAAGATATTTTGAGGCCATAAGATGTATAGGCCAGTGTTTCCTATGAAGAGATATGTGAAGATACCTTTTGAGGCCATGAGATGTATAGGCCGTATTTCTATGAAGGGATATTTGCGAAGATATTTTGAGGCCATGATTGTACAGGCCATTATTTGATGTGAAGATTTAGTTCTGAGGTATTAACGTTGTTTTGAGGCCAGGAGTGGTATAGGCCGTTCTGTAATTGAGCTCTATGGAGTAATTGAGCTTTACGGATCATTTATCCGATATTTCACATTGTTGCTGTAAACTGTGTCTTTGATGTCAACATGATTGTATTGTGGCGTAATAAACTGTTTACTAAACGTCACCAGTCGTTTCAACGCTCCATGACTCCTACGTGCGTTACTGTGGTGTGAGTGACTGTACCAACAAACACCCACTTCAAATATTCCAGACAGTGACAGAACAGCATACCTAATTATAATAGCCTGTGTGGCGTTTCAAGCAAGACATTTGTAACATTGATCTTCCCCCCAATCACTTCTTCAACACGCGACTTCAACAAGCGGTGAATTCCATTCCAGACTTTGTTCAACTATTATTCTCAATGTGGCTATCTGGTCTGTACAGGATCTGTTTTGTCGAAAACCTTCTTGTTCATCTCTCAGTTGCGTGTCTATGGACTCTTTTAATCTCTCAAGTATGATTCTGTTTAATACTTTTCCTGGCACTGATAGTTACATTATTCCTCTATAATTTGTGCACTCTTGTAAATTTCCCTTCTTAGGCAACTTGACCAAATAACCTTCGTTCCATTCTGCTGGTATTTCCTCTCTCTCCCAGACTTTGCCAAGTAGTTTTTATATCTCTGTAGAGGTATCAATATCTGTTTTGATGGCCTTTGCTGGAATGCAATCTGGGTCAGCTGCTTTTCCATCTTTCAGAAGCTTTATGGCTTTCTTTATTTCTTCTCTACTTGTTCACAGCTGATTTGTAGCTCCTCTTCTGCTGACTGGATGTCTGGGGGATTAGTTGGAGATGGTCTATTGAGAAGTTCCTCAAAATGTTCTGTCCATCTCTTCATTTGTTCTTGTATATTACTGAGCAATTTTCCATTCTTATCTTTTATGAGGCTATTTGCTTGCTTATATTTCCGTTAGCTTCTTTGTGTTATTGTACAGGTCCCTCATATTTCCTTTGGCTGCAGCTTCCTCTGCTTCCCTTGCCAAATCATCAGTATACTTCTTCTTGTCTCTTTTGATGTTTCTTCTTACTTCTTAGTTTGCTTCTATGTACACTTCATGAGCCTTGGCTTTGGAGCTTCTGGTTTTGCTTCTGTTTAAATCTGCTTTCTTGTTTTTCCTGTCTTCTATCTTACAAATGGTTTCTGTTGTTATCCATGCTTTGTGCTGACGTTCTCTTTTTCTCAGTAATTCTTCGCATGTCTCGTTCCATATATTTTTTACTTGTTGCCAGTGGTCTTCCATATCTGTTTCATCTTCCAGCTGTTGGAGTATTTGGTATTTGTTGGATACTGTGATTGAAAAATTTTTTAACATCATTCTTATTTTAGCTGTATTAATTAATTACTTTATTTACACAGCTGAAACTTCATTTTAATTAATCGTAAAATATAAAAAATATAATATAAACTTGGAAAATGCTACCTTAAACCCAATTTTTATCATCACGTTCCGTCAGTTCATTTCAAATATATATAAGTGTTCCGTCAACAACAAAAATTGAGAAACGCTGTTCAAAATGGCGACCGCATCCTGTTACAATAACACCAAACAGACGAATGGCCCAGTTGAACGTTAACGTAAGTTACGTCACTTCTTTACGGTCTGTAGTAGGACATACACTGGGCCTATCCTGCGCATGTCCGTCAAGGAGTGATTTAAATTAATCCAAATCATCAGAAGAAAACCATAGATTTGCAAATAAAAAGACTTGTATTGGTGCAAAACTTTATTTTGGTACAGATGATGCTTTATTTTCCTCCTCCTGCCATCTCTGAGTAAATCCTGTTCAATATCCTCTATGGGTACGATTTTGGATATTATTATTTTGTTAAGTCGCCACACAAGTGTATAGGTCTACTGTGTATTTGGACCAATATTCATATATCCTGAACCATCGTCTTTTGCAGTCTTACTGTATTATGTTCCCACGCAAGTGTATAGTAGGGTGGCCAGACGTCCGGATTTGTCCGGCCTTTGCGACAAAACTGAGCGCACGGCCGGATTTTTTTTTTTATGTTGAAATATCCGGCTTTTATGTGATTGGCTAAATTACTAACGTGAAAGACACCGTTTTGAAAAATCTTTACAGGAATCCGATTTCTGAGTACAGAAATTCTGTCAGATTTAAGAATTTTTATCTCCGCAAAATCGACGGATCGCGCAAATTGCCAACAACACTACCGGTACCGTAAGTTGTCATGTTGTTCAATAGTTTATAATAGATTACTATCATATTTTAACCCAGGTTAAACGCTGTTTAGGTTTATTGGCATTTGTTAAGGGAAAATATAAATTACAAAACGGCATGAATAAGAACTTGGGGCTGGATTTAGTCAATTATAACTTCGTTGTCTATTGCAAATTACAAATAATATTAACCTTAGTTCGTACTGCTTTATATTTATTGTAATTTGTTTATTATGAAAAAATACACGAGTAGTTACTAGTATAGTATTGTGTTTGTTAAAATTGAAACCTCGTCTGTTGCATTTTACAAATAATTTTAACTTTAACATCGAATGTACCATTGATTAATCGCATTATATTATATTTATGTTACAGATACTCGCTCAAAATGTCAAAACGGAATTGTGAGTTCACAGATGAATTTTTAAAAAATTTCAGTGCTTTTCCAGTGGTCAACAAGAGTATGAAGCAGACTTGTCTTGTATGCAGAGGCGGCACATTTGTATCAGTAGCAAATAAAGGTACAGTTGATTTTTAAAAAAAAACATATAGAAACAGAAAAGCACAAGGCAGCACTTGCGTCTGAATGTTTGCAATCAAAACTGACATTTTTTACTAAAGAAATAAGCGAGGAAAGGTTTGAAGTTGCCGCGGCCGAGTGGGCTTTAGCTTTTCATTCTGTAAAACATCACAACTCTTTCAGATCAATGGATTGTACTTTAGTGTTACTCAAGAATGTTTTCCACGATTCAGAAATTGCCAGCAAATTCTCATGTGCCAAAACCAAAACAGCTGCTATTATCATTTCTGTGATTGCACAGTATTCTACAGAAGCAGCTTTAGAAGCACTGAAGGGAAGATTCCATTAAAGGCACTCTACTTGTGCAGTACAATTCCAAGGAGCTTTCATGCTCTGATTTCTATGCATATTTAAAATGTAGCCCAACTTTGTTGAAGAAGATTTTATCATCATAAAAATATAAGTAGGCACAAAATCAATGTGATTTTATTAGCTTACTGCTTGAATGTAAAAAAAATTTGTTTCAGCGTCTTGTAGTTATTGAACAAAGGTGTCCTATAATTCGTCCTACTTTTCACAAATAGTGTCCTGCCTCGTCCTCCTTTTTATGACAAAAACATGGCATATGTCCTCTTTTTTGTGTTGAACAACATGGCCACCCTAGTGTATAGGGCCTACTGTTATTCTGTTCTGTTCTGAGTATTATACAGTACGATTATTCTATTTTGTTCCAACACAAGTTTATACAGTACGATTATTGTATTTTGTTTCCAGGCATGTTTATACAGTACGATTATTCTATTTTGTTCCCATGCAAGGTTACACAGTACGATTATTCTGTTTTGTTCCCAGGCATGTTTATACAGTACGATTATTCTATTTTGTTCCCATGCAAGTTTATACAGTACGATTATTCTATTTTGTTTCCAGGCATGTTTATACAGTACGATTATTCTATTTTGTTCCCATGCAAGTTTATACAGTACGATTATTCTATTTTGTTCCCATGCATGTTTACACAGTAGGATTATTCTGTTTTGTTCCCAGGCATGTTTATACAGTACGATTATTATATTTTGTTCCCATGCAAGTTTATACAGTACGATTATTCTATTTTGTTCCCAGGCATGTTTATACAGTACGATTATTCTATTTTGATCCCAGGCATGTTTATACAGTACAATTATTCTATTTTGTTCCCAGGCATGTTTATACAGTACGATTATTCTATTTTGTTCCCAGGCATGTTTATACAGTACGATTATTCTATTTTGTTCCCACGCAAGTTTATCTTCTTCTTTGATCCTTAGCCGCCAACCGTCAATGCAGTCAGTGGCCATTACGCCTGGTGGCGTCTTGTAGGGCAACAACAAATTGATTCCACTTTGCTCGGTCGGCGGCCATCCTTCGTACAGTGCCCCAACTCTGGTTCATTCTTTGCATCTCAGCCTCCACAGTCCTCCGCCAAGTTGTTTTTGGTCGACCTCTGTTTCGTTTTCCTTCAGGGGTCCATAGCATAGCTGTTCTTGTGATGGTATCGGGGTCTCTTCTGAGGACATGGCCAACCCAGCTCCAGCGTCTGCCAGCTATGATGGTGTGCATGTCCTCTTGCTTGCTCCGAGTAAGTAGATCTTGGTTGGTGATGATATTCGGCCAAAAGATTCGGAGAATTTTTCGTAGGCATATTGTGTGAAAAGAGGACAATTTCGACATTTCCTTCTCTGTAACTCTCCAGCTCTCCACGCAATAGAGAAGCACAGAAAGCACACAGCTCTGATATAATCCTAATGTTGTGCTTGTGATGTACTGAGAGGACTTCCAGATGTTGTTTAGACTAAAAAAGGCTGTTCTTGCTTTGTTCATTCTGTTGTTGATGTCTTTGCTTGCTCCGCCGTCTGGTGTTACTATGCATCCTAGGTATGTGAAGGCATCTGTCTGTTCCAGTTGCTGATTCCTTACTGATATGGGCTCAGGGTTGCTCACATTGAGCGTCATGACCTCAGTCTTCTTTAGGTTGATGTTCAAGCCCACCTGCTGGCTATACTTATTAAGTCTATCCGTTTTTTCCTAGATGTGTTGATGTGAATGTGCTTGCAGTGCAATGTCATCTGCATATTCCAGATCTTCTAATGTAAAAAATGTAGTCCATCTTATTCCTCTTGGATTGCCCTCTGTTGTCTGGCGCATCACCCAGTCTATGACTGTTAAAAATAGAGTGGTTGATAAGGGGCATCCCTGTCGTACTCCTGTCTTCACTTCAAAGGTTAGGTTGCTCTGCCCAATGCTGCACGTAAAGTTGGCATAAAGGCTTTTTATGATTGACACTATGCAGCTTGGAATTCCATAAGCCCTCAGTATTTTCCATAAACTTTCCCTATGTATACTGTCAAAAGCCTTTTCAAAATCAACGAAATTAATGTACAACTGTCTTTGCCATTCTGAGCACTGCTCTATAATGTTCCTGAGGGTAAATATATGATCTACACATCTTCTGTTCTTTCTAAATCCTGCTTGTTCTTTCCTCAGTTTGTGGTCTACTGCTTTTGAGATTCTCTGTATAATTATCCTGCCTAGTATTTTGCTGGGAACTGAGAGAAGAGTTTTTCCTCTCCAATTATTGCAGTCTGCAAGATCTCCCTTCTTGGCAATTTGACAATAATTCCTTTTCTCCACTCTGTTGGTGTTGTCCCTGTTTTCCAGACTTGTGCAAATAGTGGTTCTAATAGTTCTTCTGCTAGCTCTGCGTCTGTCTTAAATAGCTCTGCATTTAAGTTATCATGACCAGGAGCTTTTCCATTCTTTAACCCTTTGATTGCTGTGATGATTTCTTCTTTTCGTGGGACGTCTGTATTAACATCTAGGTCATTTTCAGCCTCAGGAACATTCAGTTGTGTCTCTGGTGGTTCCTTATTCAGAGTTTCTCTGAAATGCTCTGCCCATCTTGTTTCCTGTCCCTCTACTGTTGTGATGAGATTTCCTTGCTTATCTCTTACTAATGTAATATTGTTTGCACCTCGTTTTCCACTGATGATTTTAGTTATTTTGTATACTGTGCTTTGTTCATTTCTCAGTGCTGACTCTTCTGCCTGTCTTGCAAGGTCATCCAGAAATGTCCTTTTGTTAGCACGGGTTTGACGTTTAACTTCCTTGTCCAGCTGACTGTACTGTTCACTATATATTGCCTTTAATCTGGGAGACTTGGCTTCTGTTTTCTTTCTTTTCATTTCCTTTCTCTTCGCTATGGTGTTTAGCGTATCTGGTGTTATCCAGTCTTGGCTCTTTCTTTCCCGGAATCCCAAGCATGACTTGCTGCTTTCCTTGTATATTGTTGAGATGGTGTTGAATCTCTGGTCAACATCATCGGTCTCTGTTCTTTCCTGGTTTTTGATAATCTCATATCTTCTCTTTACGTCGACCACGAAAGCTTTTCTGGTGAGGGGATCCTTCAGTTTCGTGATGTTGTATCTTTTCTGTTTGACTGCAACTGGTCCAGCAGCTCTGAGTTTCACTTTCAGTCTTGCTACTACTAGGTGATGATCACTTCCCACATCTGCGCCTCTTCTTACTTTCACGTCTTGTAGTGCATGTCTCCATCTGCCATTGATCATTATGTGATCTATCTGGTTTCTGTCTCGTCCGTTTGGTTATTCCCATGTTAACTTATGCACTTCCTTGTGTGGAAAAAGTGTTCCTCCAATAACCAGGTTGTTAATACTGCAGAAGCTTATTAATTTGTCCCCATTCTTGTCGTGTGAAATTCTAATCCACATATATAAATTAAAAAGTAAATGTAAAGCCTAACAAATAACTTCAATAAAAGGAAAGAAGAATGGTAAAGAACAGTGCTGTCACAATGACTGTACTCGAAATCCCCCTTGTTTTCTACTTCGTCTGCAAATTGTAACGTTTCACGTTGATAGTAAAAGCCTACTGCAGCATACACGCTTTCTACGATAAAACGTGTACTCCATTTCTAAGAAAAACATTGAGATACGCAAGCTGACCTATATTTAATATTCCATTCATGTCATTTTATACACTAAGTTACCATAAACGAAAGACAGATGGAATTAGGATAGAGAGAAGGGAGGGCTGAAAGCCGGAACGCATGCCACACTAACACGCGTCTCGCTATACAATTACTACCATCACGCATGTAAGGCCACAAGCACTAGTTTTTTTCAAATCGACAGTGATAAAAAACACTACCCATACGAGAGTTAGGTTTTAAAACTTACAAAATGCTTATTAGGAAATATGACATTATACTGTTTTATGTCTGAAAACATGACAGTACACCAGACACCATAAAGTTTGGAAGTGAGGAGGTGGCAACAGCACGACTATCCTAGAAGAAAATGCATATTTTGAACGCAGCCACTTAGCTCCTTTAAATTTGTATATTTGGGTTCCTTAGGACTTGCTGACAAAGAATATGTTAAACGTTACGCAAATAGTCTAGGAATTAACAAATTATAGCCAAAAGAAATAGTGAGGGTGTCGGACAACACCAAAATCAGAATCGCTCAGTGGCAGATTTTAAAACCACCATTGTACGGGAAATAGGTCCCCATGTTAAATCCTATTTGATTGGAGCGCAATAAATGTAAGGCTAAACACGATTAGTCGGGCTATAAATATTGATTCTTTGTTGTTAGGGAAACGTGAGTAGGAGTACTTTTTTTCAAACGCTTGTGTAAACATGGCTCGATTGGTTAGACCCGCCAATATAGTCAATTAGGAGCGTCAGGTCAGCACCACATTTTCAAATAAACTTACTAAAGAACCAGTGCGTTGAGCGCCCGTGCATATTTTTCTAAATAAAAGCCTGGGACATCGGCAGATCGAAATTGTGCTATATTCATTGCCAGTCAACGTAACTGTGTATTATTCCATGAATTGTGGGACTGTGGTCCTAAAGTTATTGAGCAGCACCTGGTCTGAGCTTTGCTGAATCTGGAGGCTGACAGCATACTCCTGGGTCCAGATAGCGACTAGTGAGGTGTCTCCAGAACACAGGGGAGCAATCGAGCAGAGGAGTCTTTTCCTGCCGCCATCACGAAAGTTAAGCCTCTGTGGCCAGTGGAGCTCAACATTATGTGTCCCCTCAAAAATTGACATTTTAGTAAAAAAGAGGGACAATACCTTGTTTAAATTGACAGGAACTGTGAACTTTTTCCCCATACTATTTCCCAGATAAACAAACACTTGAAGTCATGATGACAAATAACAACATAGCTTGAAAAACAAAACCAGTATTACCTCATAGTACTACTACACAACTGACACACATAGGATAATATTAATAAAATATGTCACTACAAAGTTCATATTTATAAATTATGTATATATAAATAATGATTACAATTGATTGTGATTCCTGGTTCACTTTGTAGTTGAATCAGGATATATATTAGTGAAAGTAATTAATACATATATATTTGAAACTTTACCAGTGACTCATTTAAGATAGTCTTATAGAATGTTAAATGTGTGTGAGTGTCACAGTGTTGTCAAGTGTGGTGGAATAAATTAAATTATTTATCTGTCTGTTGTTGTTGTGACTTACACTTCATCATTTACATAACCCTAGACATTCAACGTAGTCATCACAATATTCCAGAATAATTCTGACTGAGTTATAAATGTGGTAGCAAGTAAGGTTATCTGTAAAACACTACACCTATTAGATACAGATACCTTCACAGCTGATCTCAGTCAGTACACTAAGTCCCCTATACATATTTATATCATCCCACTTTACCACAATTCTCATTTGCTGTTCCACTGCCGCATTTCCCCATTACTCTTTCGTTATAATTATTGTGAGGATTGAGAGATTGCCATCATAACACCAATTTTCAAAAAGGGTGACAATCGACAATGTGGAAACCATAGAGGCATATCCCTTCTCAGTGTCCCTGGTAAAATCTACTCTAGAATCCTAGAGCAGAGACTCCGACGCCTAGCTGAGCCACAATTGGATGAGGTCCAGTGCGGATTCCGAGCAAACCGAAGTACTCAAGACCTAATCTTCACACTCAGACAGCTGAGTGAAAAGGCCCTTGAGTATAAGTGTGAGATCCATCTTTGTTTCATAGATCTGGAAAAGGCGTTTGACAGGGTCCCCTGGAGCAAACTTTGGGACTGTTTGGCAAGGAAGAATATTCCAGCACCTCTGATTCATGCTATACAGAGCTTCTACAAGTCTTGCAGAAATTATGTGAGGACAGCAAACCATAAGTCAGAAGAGTTCAGGACCACCACTGGTGTAAGACAAGGTGATATCCTATCACCTTACCTCTTCATACTCCTTATGGACGATGTCATCAAGGCATGTAAGGAGAGAACAAGAAAGTATTCAGTGGGGTACTGGAAGATGAGAAAGGTCTATATTTCGGAGCTGGCATTTGCTGATGATGTTGCCCTGATTGCTAAATCAGAGGCACATCTCCAATCCAACCTGCAAGTCTGGAAGGAAGAGCTGGAGAAGAGAGGGATGGTCATAAGCAGCTCTAAAACAAAAATCCATGGTGATATCACGAGAAGAAAGAAAACATCAGATTAAGTTGGGAGAACAGGTCCTGGAGCAGGTCGACCACTTTAAATATCTCGGAGCTATTATAGACTGAAAGGGAGGCATCAAAGAAGAGTTTGCCACTCGAAAAGCAGCGGCTGGGAGACTTTTTCAGGCCATAAATCGAGGATTCCTCAGCAAGAAAGAGGTTGGTAAGAAAACGAAGATGGCTGTATACCGCTCCACCTATGTCCCAGTCTTGACATATGGATGCGAGTCGTGGGCAATGACTACAACCCACAAAAGCCAGATCCAAACCTCAGAAATGAGGTATCTGAGGAAAGTGGTTGAAGTAACAAGAAGAGACATGGTCCGCAACCAGACGATCCGTCAAGGCCTAAAATCCCATCCGCTGCAGACCCAAATAGAACAGTCCCAACTAAGATGGTTTGGCCATGTCTGCAGAATGGGAGAAGATCGGCTACCACGACAAGCATGGGAAACAAAGAGCCAGGGATCCAGACCTCCAGGACGACCCAGAGTCCGCTGGGAGGACAACATTAGACAATCTTTGGAGGACTAGAATGGAACCAGGCCAGGAAGAAGACAGCTGATAGAATGGTCTGGCGCTCTCTCTTCCAAACCTCTACACCTCACGGTAGAAGGGGAACGACTAAGTAAGTAAGTAAGTATAATTATTGTGTGCTCCCACTTTCGCATTTATGTCTCCCATTACTATAATGAGATCGTACCTGGGTGTAGTTTCCATTTCTTTTTGTACCTGTTGATAGAACTCGTCCTTGATCTCTTCATCGCTGTCGTTTGTTGGTGTATAGCATTGTATAATTGTGGTGTTGGTGAACCTCTCTCTTAGTCTTGCTCTTATCAGTCTGTTGTTGATGGGTTTCCATTCCAGTAAAGACCTTTCCATTCCTTTCTTCAGGATAATGGCTACACCTTCGTTGTGTTGACCATCCTCTCTGCCAGAATAAAGTACTGTTTCCCCTGTAGCTGTTTTTATTTTCCCCCTACCTGTCCATCTGCTCTTGCTTATTCCCAGGATATGTATCGTGTAGTTCCTCATCTCTGCTGTGATTTGTCTCAGCTTTCCTGCCTCATTCATAGTTCTGACGTTTCAAAAACCAATTCTGATTTCGTGTTTTGCGGTCGGGGCATCCGTTTTCATGCCAGTGGCTTCCTTTCGGCTTTCACCACTGTCAGTCATACGAGCCTGAGACTCCGGATGTCCGTCCCGCGCAAAGTTTTTCCATTTATTGTTGTTTCCGTAACGTGCGATTTTTTTAACATAGACAGGGGTGTCGGCCTTGTGCTAAAACCCCCAACCTGGAGGACCAGAGTACCAGCTTTTGTCTGACCCCTACCCACGCAGACCAGTCCAGCTTGATTGAACCTACCAGGAGTAAATCTCCCACTGGCATAGCTCTGGGGATTGTCAGGGTACACAAGCTGCCATACCGCTACAAGGTATAGGTACCATTGATGGCAGACGCAAGTTTATACAGTACGATTATTCTAAGATTATCTTCATGCATTACTTTTCAGCGCCCTGTGAAGCATGGGTCTTCAACAAATACACATTAAGTCATCTTGTCGTGTGCTATCCGTTCAAGGTTTTTTACTCTCTCTCTCTCTCTCTCTCTCTCTCTCTCTCTCTCTCTCTCTCTCTCATCCCCTTCATGTTGTCCAGTTCTCGTATCCATATGTGTGTGGGGTCTCCCACTATTTCTCTTACCTTGGAGATTCAAGAGCAAGGACTACATTAGAATGTTATCAACTTGACTTAGTGTTTGCCCTATCCAGCGGCAGCATTCTCTTCTCACTTATTTTTATTTGCATCAGTTTGACATTGTCGATCTTGTCATGCCGTTTAATCCGTCTGCTCTACATATTCGTAAACTACTGTACCTGATGAGGTAGGTGATCATGTCTCTCCACAACTTCCTGTCCCCAGTACTATTTATCAATTCAGTTGTTGGCTTTGTCCCCATGCCACTATGTTAAACTGTCCAGTGTCTTCTCTGTTCGTCCTGCCTCATTTACCATTTACCATTAAGCATTCGTGATTTCACAACACATTCCAGCGGATAAACCTTCAGAACTACATAATTTAGTAAAACAAATACGAATAATAAGAAACTAAATTAATATATAAAGTGTTGATATGGTCTTTGTGTACATATGTCTCCATAGTTACTTTGTTTCCTACTAGAGTTACTTGCCCTTATGCTAATTTCCTACTTTCTCTTTCTGCTTCTAAAGATGGCCGATTAAACATGTCGAGTCATATCCAGTGGGTGTCCAGGCTTCGTGATTATGCGTCATAATCTGAGAATGTTTGACAGCCAGCCCACGTCTCATTACATTTAATAATATTTACCTTATACACAACAGTAAATATCAACATGGTCCGGCAGCGGTGTTTATTTCTACATAATACGAACTATGGCTGAATGTCATGGTAAACACGTGATGCTGACGTCCATAACAGGTAGGTTATTGCTTGCATACCATTGTTAACATTTCGTCATGGCAGAACGGCCCATGAATTCGGTTACCTACCCTGCCTCAGACAATAAATAACGTCGAAGCCGTCAACCATACAAAATTACGTAAATGGAAGACGACTAGAACTGTTTGCTAGGATATGGATGCAGCAGAGGTGGCCTCTAGAATACCTGTCGAACCAGATAGGTTTCGTGGGAAGACGGTCGGATCGCAACATCCTAACATTACCTGTGCTGGACTCATTGTTCACCCAGCTTTGAAGTTTTTGATCAACTTGCAGAGGAAGGAGACCCTCCTAATCCTAAAAAAATTCTCGATTTGCTCCAGAACCATTGCAGCTCACGAAGCAATGAAGTATTACATACGTTTTCAGATTCTGGAACACACCTCTTCAAGAGCCCTTTAATTCCTCTTTTGACTGAGCTGAGAACATAAAAGGCATAAAGATTTGTGCAACTTTTAACGACAAGGATCGAAATGATAAGAGACCAAAATTTGTCTTTACTGTTAACAAAAGGTTTACAAGAGAAGCTCTTGAGAGAAGCTACCTCGATCTAAAAGAAAGCCATTCACATAATGACAGAGTTTTTTTTAGCAAACTGGAAAAGACATAAGTGGAGAATGAATAATACAGTACAAACCTTCTGAAGCAAAGGGTTATGAAAAGGTACAGAAAAAAATCACTCAACCATAAACCTCCCAAGAGAGTACACTGGGCATTGCTGTGGTAAAGCCTATCCAAAAGTAAACACTGACATTGGGTACTTTGAACCTAGAAAAGAGTCCCTAAACATTACTGTGGACAGAAACATCATTGATTAAGAAAAAGTGTATTCCTGCATGGGGGAAAATTTTGCTCAAACTGTGGGGAAGAAACCATTTCAAAGTAAAATGCCAAGATTTTCTAAAAGTATCACACTGTTCACAAAAAACAAGAGTCAGTGGAAGAATTCCTGAAGTTTTTTCTTGATGTGTGAAGTCTACAAAGCTTGTACATCTGCACAACTCATTGTCAATGGAAAAATGGTAAAAATTCAGCTAAACACATACAGCTGATGAGGGAATAAAATCTGTCACAACGCTTTGTGATGCAAGAACAATTGTTACCCACAAAACAGAGGTTTGTTATGTGGAATGGTACTTAAAAAGATGACTCCACTGGGGAGAAGTTGATATAACTGATGAGAATCCTAAGACTGGTATAAAACACAATATAAGGTTTACTGTTGTGAAAAAATAGATTCACATGTTTGCTGGCAACAACACATGCAGGATCTACAGTTTTGTGACAGTCAACACAAACAAATTTATTGCTAAGGTGGCTACTGAACAGTTTAGATATATGAATAATAAACTCTGATAACCATCTATGTGTTAACCTGGGTGAAGCTGTGCTTTGCATATTGATCCTAATATTCGTCCAAATTTGCACTGCCCGTGCATTTTAGAAAAATACAATTTTCACTTAAGAGCAAGGTAAAGTCAGAGCTCTTCAAAATCCTAATGAACAGAGGGTATATTAATACCAGTAAAGTCCAACCGACTGAATGGGTTAACCAAATGGGCTGTTTTTTGAAAAGTTATGATGGTTCTTTAAGAATATGCCATTTGATCAATAGACCGCTGGAATGAGGTTTTGCAGAGAGAGAAATTACAGATTACCAACTAGGATGACGTATCTGCCTGAACTCAATAATGCCAAAGATTTTCACAAAGCTGGATATCAAGGACAGCTAATTCTGGCATATCAAACTTGATGAGAAGTCTAGTAAACTTAGAAACAACAATGATTACACCTTTTGGTAGGTTCAGATGGTCTAGATTACCATTTGGTTTTGAATGTAAGCAGTGAAATTTTACCAGAAGCATCTAGCACTAAAAGCTCTATGAAGGTCTTCATGGTTGCATCAATTGTTGCTGAAGACATATAGTTATTGCAGGTTGTGGATCAAAACAGACAGCAAGCAATAAAGGACCATGCAATCTGAAGCTTAAAGCACTGAAAACATAGTTGTGTAAAGAAGAAAGGCATTTAAATTGAATGAAGCTAAAGCTCAAGAGTGAAGAAGAGAAGAAATTACCTTCATGAGGTCACCTTTATTACTGCTCGATTGTTGAACATTACAGACAGAAAAAGGTTTTGAGACAATACTAACACATTCCCGTTATTTTCCTAAGGACAGTCATGTGAGTATTGTAGCAATGTAATTTGCTGGGGAGGTTAAGATGGTATACCTAATCAAGAAAGAATAGAGTATGTGTCTCTGTTCCAACTGTTGTGTAGTGGTCCAATCACATGTAGGTTCCCTGAACTCTTAAAAAAGATGATTGATGATGATTGATATTTATATCGGGGAACCTAACGCTACCTCCCTAAGATCTCACACAGTCCGTATTTTTGATTTTCTAGATGGCTGGTGTATGATGTCTCAAATAGTCCTCTCCCTAGGGTTTGAAATGGAAAATGATGGTACATCAACACATTACACCTTTGAAAACTCACTAAAAGAAAGTGAATAAGGGACTGTGGTTAAAGTTTTTTCTTAAAATTTGAAATGTTTTTTTATTTGTTAATAATTTTAATCTGCCTGTCCCGCCATCATCTTTTTGGACAGTCTTTGAGAAAAATGAGGAAAAATATTTTACATATAACCTCTCTAAACCACCATTCACCCTAAAAGTATGGACTCTTGGTCCTATGATATATAATGTTAATACAAGAGTTCCTGTAGGAGTGTATTCACAGACAAAAGA
The DNA here is from genome assembly GCA_024509875.1 of Oreohelix idahoensis. NCBI lineage: Eukaryota > Metazoa > Mollusca > Gastropoda > Stylommatophora > Oreohelicidae > Oreohelix > Oreohelix idahoensis. The sequence goes on from JAMPIV010008839.1 coordinate 87,962, forward strand.
CTTTAATAGTTTGGCTATAGCGATTGTAGGGACCCATTGTCTTAGAGGAGACTGTTGTTTTCTTCATGCCCCCATATAATTCAGATTTATTTTGATTTTTAACCAGTTTTATTCGGATGAAGTGTCAGATGTCCCCCAGCTGTTTAACGTGTCCACCATGGATTTCTTGGTATGACGAAAAAATAAGTCTGTAAGATCCAGCACACACACACAAGCTCCTTCAGGCTATCGATAACAGCATAAACTTTATAATGCAGACTTTTCTCTGCTCACTCCCACTCATCAGGTTTTCTTTCTGTCACCGGATGGTAACAGGAATCAAATCTCACCCTGAGCCTTTTCATATATTGTTCCCCAACTTCATACACTTGTTCAACATCATCCCTATGATACATCTAAGGGACGTAATGGGGTTCAGCCTCTTAGTGTGCATTCATGTGCATTCAGCCAATTAATTTATGACTCTCACCTTTCATGTACCCATAACACCTCAGGTCCCTATGGCAGATACCCCCACTGTACCTTTTAACATATTATTGCTTCAATAAACATTAATGTGGAATTTAACCCACACCTCCTTTTATAGATTTTTCTTTTTTCTCCCTTAAATTATAAACGCTCTAGGGCGAAATGTTGACGAGTGTTCATAGAACACTGAGGCTTACTAACATTTTCCAATACAAAAAGTAATTAATAAAACATAATAATAAGCAACAGTCAAATACAGTTCACTTGTGAGGACCTCAATACTGTTTGCTCCCGGCATGTCCTTCATTTTTTTTCCCATAGCAGTATCTAACTTTTTCATTTTTAATCAAGCATGTAATACATAAAACATTCTTAAATTTCACACCACAAATTCAAAGAAATATGGTCACAAATAACGTTGACTGGCAAAGAATATGGCCTCAGTTTTGCTCTGCCTCGTCCAGATAGTGAATTTGCAAGTAGTTAATTTTACAATTATCAACATCTGCTCTCAACGTAGTTGTTTGTATAAAATTTTCTAGTGACCAAATGGCCCACGAAGGACCACTATGGCCTTGGAAGCCAATATTCTATTAGAGCCGACCAAATATGAAAGCAGGCACTACTAAATCTTATTTGAAGCTTTAGTTTGAAAAAAACAAAACCAAAACTCCAAACAAACTATGTGCCTCGTAGTCCATTGATCAGTCTGCGTTAGTTATGCCAATAGAAAAAGATGTTTAGAGTTTTAGTTTAACACTTTTTTCCTATCTCCCCCTTTTACTCCAATACTCTTTATAACCACCAATAGAATTTGAATTACTACAATCCCTCTTTTTTAAAACTTGCGTCCCCAATAAAAAAAAAACGTTTATGTTTAACGAGCAAGAACAACAGTCTTGTCCGTCCCCAAGCGTTCTTAGACATCTAGTATTATCTCAATAACTTGGCTAATACTTTGGACTACCATATTTTTTAAAACATATTTTTTGCTCAGGGGACACTAAGCTATCCTACTATATGATTTTTATGGTCAGTCCTTCCTTATGGTTTATTTATTGATTATTTTTTTTGAGATTTTCAGTTTTGGTCACATGTTCAATCGTCAAATAATAACTTTTTACACAAGTACCGGCCATCTTCCCCCCTCCGTCCTCCTGTCTCTATCATTTCTTTCATTATTCAAATAATCAACTATTTTGAGTGACGTCAGAATTTTTACCGCTAGGAAGGAAATGGAAAACTGTCTGTGTGTTTATCTCCTGCTGGCTTTGCCGACAGCCGTGTAATATAATTAAAGATGAACGCGAAGCAGAGCGCGAAGAGGGGTTTCACCTTTCAAAACGTGGGTAGTGTGCTGACGTTAAGGTAATTAAGATACAATCGTTCCCCCTCTCGTTCTTACTTACTGGAGAAAATGTTCGAATTATTACAAATTTTAGTGTTAAAGTTAACATATTACGTTAATTTCAAACGCCAGTTTTGGTCAGCGGCACACAGTTGAAACTGGCAATTCGTTAATTAATAAGCTTTCTACCCCGTTTCGTGCAGCAGATCGGCGCAAGATGAATTAAAATGTTTTATTGTACGATTCGAAACCGAAACTAAAGCGTGTTAGATTTTTACGGCGGGTCATTTTTTTAAAGCATTTCCACTGCACACCAAAGGCAGCGCTCTACTGGCGTTGAAGATGAAATAGTCAGACACTTGAAAGGGCTGGTGTAATTTATTATTATAGGACTAGTTCGGTCCTATAATATTACTGAAATAAGTCGATTATTCTCACAGAATTTCGCTACAAGGGTTTCGCATATTTTGTGGCATGAACAGTATCTAGCAAGGTTTCTCAACACTTTCTTTCAGAAGTTCTTCATCCAAATAGCTGGAGAACTTACCCGTAAAGATACTCCCTTTATCTGGTCTGCTGCTGAATGTGAACAAGCCTTCAAGAGAGTCAAGAAACTGATTACTTCTACTCCAGTACTCGCATACTATGATCCTGATGAATCTTTGTGTATTCAAGTTGATAGTAGCAGCTATGGACTTGGGGCTGTCCTCCTACAAAATGGTCATCCAATAGAGTTTGCTTCAAGAGCTCTAACTGAAACAGAACAACGCTGGGCTCAAATTGAGAAGGAACTCTTAGCTGTTGTATATGGTTTGGAACGCTTTGACCAGTACACTTATGGAAGGAAAGTTACAGTCGTCAACGACCATAAACCTTTGGCAGCCATCGTTAAGAAACCTCTGAGTCAAATTCCTCGAAGACTGCAGAATTTACTGATGCGCAGCCATCGATATGACTTTGAATTCCAATGGGTACAAGGTTCCGATCTTCTTATAGCCGACAGACTGTCCAGAGTTTGTATTCATAATGTCACATTGGATTCCTTATCTGATAGAGAGAGCAATGCAGGAGCTGATGCACCTGTAAGATTACCTGAAATACCAGATGTGATGATGGAAAAGATTAAAGCTGAAACTCTCAAAGACAGCGTGCTTCAGAGGTTGAAGTCGACCATTTTGCATGGGTGGTCTACAAAAAAGTCTGATGTACCAGCTGAGCTTATGCCTTATTTTGGCATTCGTGACACTCTGACAACAGAACAAGGCATAATACTTAAAGGAGATCGTATTCTTATCCCAAAAGCACTGAGGCCTGAAATCAAGCAGAAGCTACACGCTGCTCATCTTGCATTTGACAGCATGATGCGCCGGGCCAGAAGTTGTCTGTTTTGGATCGGCATGACGGCTGAGATTCGACAGATAGCTGACAGTTGTCCAGAATGTCAAGAAACGAAGGCAAGGAATACTAAAGAACCTTTAAACCAACACTCAAGAGGTTTATCACCCTGGGAGAAAGTTGGCACTGACATCTTTATTATAGAAGGCCGTAATTATTTAGTTCTGATTGACTATTTTTCCAACTTCATTGAAGTAGACTTTCTACCTAAAATGACAGCACAGTTAGTCATCAGGAAATTGAAGTCTCATTTTGCTCGTTATGGTGTTCCTAAAGTTATTGTATCTGACTCAGGTACTCAGTTTACGTCTGCACAGTTCAGATCATTTACTGCTAGATGGGGAATACTTCATGTTAAATCAGCACCAGGTCACCATAAAGCCAATGGATTAGCTGAATCTGCTGTGAAACTCATCAAGGGTATGATGAGAAAGACTGTTCAAAACAACACAGATGCATATGAGGCACTACTTGAACTTCATAATACGCCAAGACAAGGGTTTGATCAAAGTCCAGCAGAAATACTGTTCAACAGGAAACTGCGTACACTGATACCTTCTGCAGTGAAACCCGTTGCATCTCACAGTAGTGTTACTGAAAGTAGAGGCAAGAGAGACAGATCAGTGAAGACGTATTATGATAAAACTGCTCATGATCTGCCCAAGTTGTCTCACCAGCCTGTCTACTATCAAGACCCTGAACAACCAAACTGGAAGGATTGATAAGAGTCTCTCTGAAAGATCTTATTTAGTTGAAGGGGAGAATGAAGGTCAATATGTCAGAAACAGAATTCATCTAAGACCTAGAACAACACCTTTCACACACGTGATCCCGCGGACCTGGAAATTGATTTCTCCTCTCCAGTTCTACCCGAGCAACAGGTTGAAGGGGAGAATGGAGGTCAATATGTCAGAAACAGAATTCATCTAAGACCTAAAACAACACCTTTCACGCCTGATCCCGCAGACCTGGCAATTGATTTCTCCTCTCCAGTTCTACCCGAGCAACAGGTTGTTTTGCCAGACATGGAGAACACTAGTGAAGTGAACAGTTCCAATCCTCCAGAAGTCAATCCCTCAACCCCAGCTACTTCTAGTCCTGGAAAAGCTGGCAAAGAACAGAAACATCCTCTCCTACCATCTAGCCCTAAGAGACCTCAAAGAGATCACAAGAAAACCCTCTTGGATGAATGACTTTGTTCACTCATAAAGAAGGGGGGATGTTGATATGGTCTTTGTGTCCATATGTCTCCATAGTTACTTTGTTTCCTACTAGAGTTACTTGCCCACTGAAATGCTATGATGGAAAGTCAACTCAGTAATAATTTTGCCGGATCGGCCGATGCCCGGATTAACAACGACCGCGCTCTCATTGCCCCTTGAGAGTGATAAGTCAGCGAATGGGGTACAAACACCTGTTTTGAAACTTCCAAGAGAAAGCTTTGTTGTTGGAACTTGGAATGTACGCACGCTATATGCGTGTGGAAAAGTCAAAGAACTAACGCATGAACTTGTTAGATACTCGTGGGACATCCTGGGCCTAGCAGAAGTCAGATGGACAGGATTAGGTGAATCAATAACGGATGATGGTCACAAAATTTGGTTTAGTGGAGATGAGTCTAAACATCAGCATGGAGTAGGTTTTATCGTACATAAAGATAGATTGAACTCTGTCATCAGCTGCACCCCAATAAATAGCAGGCTTATCACCATTCGTATTGCAGCACATCCAAAGAACATCTCCATCATACAGGTATATGCCCCCACTACTGACTATGAGGATGAGGCAATTGATACATTTTATGACAATCTGGATGAAGCAATTAAGAAAAATCCAAAGAAAGATCTTCTCATCCTGTTAGGTGATTGGAATGCTAAAATAGGGCCAGATGCATACGGTCACTGGGCTGGTACAGTAGGGAAATTTGGGACAGGAGAAACCAACGATCGAGGACTAAGGCTACTAGAATTTGCCAGCAACTATAAACTAACCCTTGCAAATACACTATTTCCTCATAAGTTATCAAGAAGAACAACGTGGCATGCCCCAAAAACTGAGATACGTGGCCAAATTGATTTTATTCTTGTATCCAAAAGATTCAAGTCCAGTATTAATAAAGCCAAGACTAGGACTTTGCCTGGCGCCGACATTGGTAGTGATCACGACATGGTATTGATGACACTCAAGCTTAAACTTAAAAAGAACTATAATCAAAACAGATGTTCTCAGTTAAGATTCAATTTAGACAAACTGAAAGATCCAGAAATCGCGGGAATCTTTGAGGCAACTGTTGGAGGAAAATTCGCAGCTCTCAACTTTTTGGAGGATGATATCAACTCAATCACAGAGAACATGAAAGACGTGCTCATTGAATCAGCAACAGAAATACTTGGTAAAAGAAAGAAAATAAACAAACCATGGGTTACAGATGACATTCTAAAGTTATGTGATACACGGCGGGAAATGAAAAAGGTTAAGAAAGAGGTTCCTGAAGCAGCATGGCAATACAGCATGGTGAACAAAAATATTAGGAAGAAAATGAAACAGGCCAAAGAAAAATGGGTAGCTGATCAATGTGAGTCCATTAATACGGGGCTAATAAAAGGTAACAGCAAGGCAGCTTTTAACACATTAAGAAAACTATCAAAACCTCAACAGCCCAGGGTAACTGTCATAGAAGATAGCAATGGGGCTCTGCTCAATGAAAAAACAGCTGTAACGAGAAGGTGGACAGAATATTGTAAAGAATTATATAACTGTAAACTTGACACTGACTTAGGCATATTAAACAACATTAAGTGCGAAAACAGGGAACTCGGAAATGCAGCAATATTACGGGAAGAAGTGGAAGAGGCTATATGTTCGATGAAAGGAGGGAAGTCACCGGGTGTGGATAATATACCAGCAGAGCTCTTGAAATATGGAGGACCAGATATAGTAAAAATCATGACAACAATTTGCCAGAAGATATGGAGTACAAAAAAATGGCCAAAAGAATGGACGCAGTCATTAGTAATACCGCTTCCAAAGAAAGGAAATCTAAAAATGTGCAAGAACTACAGAACCATTAGCCTTATTAGTCATCCAAGTAAGGTAATGTTAAGGATACTTTTGAACAGAATAAAACAGAAATCAGAAGAAATCTTGTCAGAGGAACAGGCTGGCTTTAGACCAAAAAGAAGTACCTCAGAACAAATCTTCAATATTAGATTACTTATCGAAAAACATCTCCAACATCAACACGATTTATACCATAACTTCATCGATTTCACAAAAGCCTTCGATCGAGTCTGGCATGAAGGCTTATGGCAAGTAATGAGAAAATTCAATTTTGATACCAACATCATAGATATCATTGAAGCACTATACAAGGACGCAAGCAGTGCTGTTTTTGTAAGCAACGACATTGGAGAATTTTTCAAAACAACTGTAGGAGTTCGCCAAGGATGTATCCTGTCACCAGTGCTCTTTAATATATATCTAGAACATATTATGCAGGAGGCTCTCTACGATTATAAATCAACCATATCGATTGGAGGCCGACCTCTGTGCAACCTACGTTTTGCTGATGATATTGATCTGATAGCTGGATCAGAATCAGAACTTCAAGACCTTACCTCTAGACTGGAGAAAGTAACAAGAACGTATGGGATGGAAATTAATATAGAAAAAAGCAAGATGTTGGTGAATAGCCATAAGAAACATGTTCCGACCAACATTACGTTAAATGGGCAAACGTTAGAAGAAGTTAACACCTTTAAATATCTCGGGTCCACTATATGTAGTGATGGAAGATCAATTAAAGAAATCAAGACAAGACTTGAGATGGCCTCAGCTGTCATGACAAGGTTGAATGTGATCTGGAAAAGTAACATCAGTTTTCCTGTGAAGATCAAATTATACAAATCACTTGTATTATCTATTCTCTTGTATGGGTGTGAGGGCTGGACACTCACTGCAGATACGGAGCGAAGGATTCAGGCTTTCTAGCATAAATGTTATAGAAGAATTTTGCGCATTTGCTATAAAGAGCACAAAACAAATGTCTATGTTAGAGAGAAGATAAACACCTATGCAGGCCACCAAGAACCACTTTTGTCAATAGTGAAACGTCGAAAACTTGCCTGGTTTGGGCATGTAACTCGTCATGACTCCCTTTCAAAAACGATCCTTCAGGGAACAGTCGAAGGTAAACGGAGAAGAGGAAGGCAGAGAAAATCCTGGGCTGATAACATCAAAGAATGGGCAGGACACGGTTTTTCCACACTTGTACGCATTGCTGAGGATAGAGAGCAGTGGAGGACCCTGTCTGCTGATGCTTCCACCATGGCACCCCTACGACCCATGACGGGTTACGGGCTGAGATGATGATGATGCTAACTTCCTACTTCCTCTTTCTGCTTCTAAAGATGGCCGATTAAACATGTCGAGTCATATCCAGTGTGTGTTCAGGCTTCGTGATTATGCTTCATAATGTGAGAATGTATAACAGCCAGCCACGTCTCATTACATTTAATAATATTTACTATACACAACAGTAAATATCTTCATAAGGATTAATGACGGTGTGAGGATAAAAGGTAGTCTGATAGGGGGCTCGTGTGGATGATGGCAGTTGGTGGATTGGGTGTCATTCCGGACACCCCAGGGCGTTCTCACCCCTTTTCACCTTGTTAATAACAGGTAGAATGAAAAACAATTACAAAAACACACAAATAGTAATACGTCTTACAAAGAAAAAGGACAAGAAAAACCTACGTTGCGGCCACAAGGTCTTTGTCAGGGACAGACAAACAAGAGACAGGAGGGAAAGAAAGTGAGAATTAAGTAGAGAACATGAAACTATAGAAATAACAGAAACATATTTGTTTATGTGTTATCACAAGTTGGAGCAAAGATGGCTGCCACTAAACCGGAAAGCGGAAGTGGATAGTACATTAAAAGTAAACAATAATGAAAACTAGGACTGGAAAACAGAGTGAGGGAAAAGTGATATTAAAAATAAAAAAAATTAAATTAAATGAACAAAAACATAAATAAAATTTAAAAACAAAAATAAAAAAATGAAAAAAAACATAATTTAAAATAAATTAATTAAATTTTATATATATATATATATATATATATATATATATATATATATATATAATATATATATATTATATATATATATATATATATATATATATATATATATATATATATATATATATATATATATATATATATATTTTGTTGAAGTTTTTTGTGGTTTAAATTTTTTTTACAGGATGGGGTAACCGGCCCCATGCCCAACCCTCCTTAGTCGCCTTCTACGACATGCTTGGCAGGGGACAGTGTTACTATTCTTTGCTCCCCTTTCGGGCCCCGGTAACACAGAAGGGAAATCTACAAGAGTGCACAAATTATAGAGGAATAATGTTACTATCAGTGCCAGGAAAGGTATTGAACAGGATTATCCTTGAGAGATTAAAGGAGTCCATAGACAAGAAATTGAGAGATGAACAAGCAGGTTTTCGACAAAACAGATCATGTACAGACCAGATAGCCACTTTGAGAATAATAGTTGAACAAAGTCTGGAATGGAATTCACCACTATACATCGGATTTGTGGACTACGAAAAAGCATTTGACAGTGTGGACAGAGAATCACTTTGGAAATTGATGAGGCATTATGGAGTTCCCCTGAAAATCATTAATTTAATAAAGAAAACCTATGAAGACATGACGTGCAGAGTTCTTCATGAAGGACAGCTTACAGAACCATTTGGGATAAGAACAGGAGTGCGACAGGGATGCCTCTTGTCTCCATTTCTTTTCTTGCTGGCAATAGATTGGGTTATGAGATCATCGACAACACACAACAGAAATGGAATCCAGTGGACTCTGACTAAGCAGTTGGATGATCTGGATTTTGCTGATGATTTGGCTGTCCTGTCCCATAACCGTAATCAGATGCAGGACAAATTGAAAACACTCGATGAGAGGTCACAGCAATTGGGTCTGAAAATACACAGGGAAAAGACAAAAATAATGAGAATAAATGCAGGTAATGAAAACAGGGTTGAACTTGAAGAAACGCCAATACAAGATGTAGAATCATACACATATCTTGGCAGTAATATAGACAAAGTTGGAGGGACAGACAGCGATATCAAAATAAGAATACAAAAAGCAAGAGGAGCTTTCATTGCATTGGGAAATATATGGAGATCAAGAGAAATAGGATCCAACACGAAAATAAGAATCTTCAACTCAAATGTGAAGTCAGTCCTATTGTATGGCTCGGAGACATGGAGAACAACAAAGACAACAACCAAAAAGCTACAGACTTTCATAAATGGGTGCTTGCGTAGAATAGAGGGATTAAAATGGTATGACAAGGTTACCAATGTGGAACTGATGACAAGAACTGGACAAGTGCCAGTGGAACAAGAGATGAGAAGAAGACGATGGCGATGGATAGGACACACACTGAGGAAACCTGTTGATAGCATTACAAGACAGTCCTTGTTCTGGAACCCCCAGGGCAAGAGAGGCAGAGGAAGACCAAGAAGTACATGGAGAAGAGAGTTGGAAACAGAGGTGAAAATGATGAGTATATATTGTCGAATATGACAAGGCTCAGAAGTTGGAAGCAAAAATAATAGAAATTGAACTTGAGAGTAAGAAATTAGCTGCTCAAGAAAATGAAAGAAAACTTCAGATTGAACTTGAGAATAAGAAAATGGAAATGGAAAATAAGAAATTAGCAGCTGAAGAAAATGAAAGAAAATTTCAGATGGAACTTGAACATAGGAGATTGGCCGGCGGCAGAAAATGAAAAAAAAAGATTTCAGCTTGAGGCCGCTGAAAATGAAAGAAGATTTCAGCTTGAATCTGCTGAAAATGAAAATAGAAGACAGCATGAACAAAAGTTGATGGCACTGGAGATTGAAAAAATTAGATTAACTAATGAAGGTAATGCTCACAACGCTCAGTTGGTTCACAACTCGTCTAACAAAGATAATATTAAGCATGTAAACTTAAAATTGCCAGTATTCAAACAACATTCAGACGACATACTATTTTACCTGGATAGATTTCAAACAATATGCGAAGCCAATAAGATTGACAAATCACAGTATTGCGCACATTTATTGCCATTACTTGCAGGCGAAGCATTAACAGTATTTAATCTGTTGAAAGACACTGACAAAATTAATTACAATATTGTCAGAGCTGCTTTGCTTAAAAAATTCCAACTTGATGAGGATGGTTATAGGCAAAAATTTAAAACACTGAAAGTGGAAAGGATTTTGGTGACTTGATCTCACTCATACGTCTTACATTTGACAGATGGGTTGAACTATCTAACATAGAACGTTCTTATGAGGCTCTTGTAGACTTATTACTTCGTGATAAGGTCTTGTCTTCGGTTAACCCTTTATTTCTTTCATTCTTACATGAACGTAAACCAACAAATATGAACGAAAGGGAACAACATTGTAGAAACTATTTTACTGCACATCCCAACATGGTAGTTAGCAATTCTCATTTCAAAGATGAATTGCCTGTTGCATTTGCCATGCATCAAGGAAATAATTTCCGTCATCGCTCTCTTAGCAGTGATAGGAACTTTAAAAAGGGAGATAACAAGAATTACAATTCTTTTAAAGGGAAATCATTTCAACATGGATCTCCATATAATCAAAATTGGGGTCAATTTCACAGATCACGGAATTTTAATAAGAATGATACTGGAAATTATCAAGGAAATAATTACAACCATAATTGGCAATCCAGATCAAATTTCTCAAATAACAGACATTTTTCTCCAAACAAACAATATGGTCAAAAGGACTATAGTCATAACAATAATTGGCGAGCTAACCAAAATGGTAATCCCAATACACATAATAATTATAGCAGTTTCAGAGACAATAGTCAAAATCGATCTCGAGGTAGGGATAGATCTTCAAACGGTAGATCGCATCATCAGACAAACTCTGCTCTGCATGATACTCAGGTTAATTTAGATCAGGATACAAATGTTAATCCTCATAATGCATCATCTTGTTCTCTTGATTTTGAGCAGGCTAAATTTTGCCAGGAATGTACAACTTTATTCCAGCCCAAGGCGATAACTACGCTGAGTTGCGGACATGTGTTACCAAGCCTTCCTGCAATGTCTACGGCCATGTCAGCTTCGACACATGATGGAACAGGATCTCTTAACTTACGTAATGGTTTTGTTAACTGAATTGCTGTCTCTGTACTTTTTGATACAGGTTGTAGCACCATCGGCGTCAGACATTCGTTGGTCCGCCCGTCCTGCGCAACTGGGATAACTGTGAAGTGCGTCACCTTTGGAGGCACAGTGGACACTTTTCATACAGCAGTCATTGATATAAAAACACCATTTTTTACAGGGAACATACATGCCTGTCTACTCCCTGCGCCAATTAGTGATTTGATAATTAGTCGCATACAATGGATAAAAGAGTGTACCCTACAGCAAATTGCTGCTAGGGAAAAGCAACATATGCATTCTGCCAATGCAGTTGTCACTAGAGCGCAAGCTAAGGAAGGATATGTTGCAAAGTACACCAACAATATCTCCGGTTAATAATAATAATAATGTCCTTGACATGGAATGATATATGGCACCTCTTAGGCTCAGCTTCTTGTTAGATCAATGTATGACCTGCTGCCGTCGGCCACCAACCTTGTGAAATGGGGAAAGTCGGATGATCAGCAGTGCCCCCTGTGCCAGGGGAGGCAGACACTCGAACACGTGCTCTCAGCGTGTAAGGTATCATTAGGGCAAGGGCGATACACTTGGCGCCATAACAAAGTGCTAAATGAGCTTGCTGCGACAATAGATCTGGCAAGGATGAAGGCGAATAGCAAACCCAGGCCGAGCACCGCAAATACATACTTTCTGAGGGCAGGAAAGTCAGCAAACCCCAAACCGAGTAAACCTGGTAGCAGTTTACCATCTCTTCTTGACTGTGCAAACGACTGGGAGATGGCGGTAGACCTACCTGGACGAGGGGCATATCCAGAGAGTATCAGAAAATCGCGGAGACGGCCGGATATAGTGCTTCATTCTTCAGCAACGCTTCAGGTCATACTGATTGAACTGACCGTGCCATTTGAATCCAGATTAGACGAGCAACATTTGTTCAAAGCGGCCAAGTATAGTGATCTGGCCGCGGATCTGAGACACGATGGGTTCACTGCAAGGGTCATGGCTGTTGAAGTGGGCGCAAGAGGGCTTGTGGCTGCATCAGTGTATGATCTATTGAAACTGTTGGGGCTGAGGGGACAGTCGAAAACAAGGGCACTGAAGAGGCTTAGTGAAACTGCCGAAAAGGCATCAGGCTGGCTGTGGAACAACCTCAATGGGCAATGGAAATCGTGACAATAAACGCTGCGGTACAGAAAACACCAGGAAGTTTTCTAAGTCCACAATACGCTGAGTTTTTGGTGTACTAGTGAAAGGGCTGTGGCTGAGAGGCGACAGGCGGTGTATATTATAGAGGTGTCAGTGTCAGAATTTCAGTGGCGAACGCGCAGTGGCGTCGGCTTCGCGATGGTGTCTCAGTGTGTGCGACGGAACGAACGGAATAATTTGTCTTGTCTTTGTTACTTTCACAATTGCCTCCAGACTCTCCTATATCACGTGAGTCTTTTATAGCATTACAACAAAATGATGCTTCATTAAAGAAATTTTTTCAATTAGCTCAGAATACTACAAACACAGAAACAAACTCTAAACATAATTTTATGCTGAAGAATGGGGTATTGGTTAGATTGATACGTGATAATATGTCATCCGTACGATCTCAAATTTTAGTACCTTTTACAATGAGAGCTCGTATATTGCGTCATGCTAACGACTCTCAATGTGCAGGCCACATGGGTTTTTCACGCACCAAATCCAGAGTGCTATCTGCATTCTATTGGCCAGGTGTTCATAGAGATGTTAATATCTACTGTCGTTATTGTATTACATGTCAAGAGGTTAAGGTTCGTGGTCTATACCACGCAGCTCCTATTCAAGCTGCTGAATTCCAATTCAACCATTTGAGAAAATGGCAATTGACATTATTGGTCCTATCCAACCTTCTCCTAGAGGACATACACATATTCTCACTTGTATTGATATGTGTACTCGTTGGCCTGAGGCTATACCTCTAAAGAGTACTTCATCTGCTAATGTCGCAGATGCACTATGGTTAATTTTTTCACGTTTGGGTTTTCCACGAAAAATCTTATCAGATCATGGTGTGCAATTCGTTTCGGAAGCTATGTCTCAAGTCATGGCTATGCTGCACATTGATAGATCTCTTAGTTCTATCTATCACGCAATGTCGAACGGTTTAATTGAGCGTCAAAATAGGACACTCAAACAGTTATTGGGTAAAATTACTGAGGATCATCCTCAAGATTGGGACAGAGTCCTACCCGCTGCTCTCTTTGCGTATCGAGAGGTGCAAAATGAAGCTACAGTGTTTTCACCGTTTCAACTCGTCTTCAGCGTTTCAACCTCGCGGGTCCTATGTCGTTACTACACGACCTACTTACGGAGGAGGATAATTTACAAATGATACTCAATCCTCGTATGAGTATGTAATTTCTTTGAGGAAAAACAATCATAATGCATGTAGGTTAGCCACCACATCATTCTGAATTAGCAAAAGAAAAAGCTCGACTCTTTGCTAATAGGTACCGACGTCTTCGCCAGCTTTTCCTGGTGAAGAGGCTTATGTATTACTCCCTCGTAAAGACAATCGTTTACTCATTGCCTGGAAAGGCCCTTTCAAAATAATTTCTAGAATTTTCTGATGTCGATTACATTGTCGATATCAATGGGCAAACATCAAAACCTTTCACAAAAATATGTTAAAGGAATTTCACTCTCGTCCTGACTATCTTAAGTCAGTGTTCCAAGCAACTGACGACCCTACACATTGTCTTCATCATTATACCGCTTTATCGGTAATTCATGGAAGAAGAGTCGTCTTTTCAAGATGTACCTTTACCTATACCGGTAGTACCACTTCATTCAACAGAAAATTGGGAATGATGTTTCTATTTCTCCTGACCTTTCTGCTGATCAGCGTCAGCAAGTGTCGTCTCTTCTTCAATCCTATCAGGATGTTCTCACTGACATCCCCGGTCGTACGTCTGTCATTCAACATGGACATTTTATACTGACCGACGACACATCTATTCGGGTCCGTCCATATCCCATTCCTCTTTACTTTCGATCTCAGGTTGATAAGGAATTGGGTGAGATACTTCAATTAAAAATAATTGAACCATCCACTTCACCATATTCTTTCTTCGATGGTTATTATCCGTAAGAAAGATAATAACATTCGTCTATTGTGTAGACTATCGAAAGTTAAATAAAGTTACACAATTTGACGCGGAAACCATTACCACTTTTAGAAGATTTACTCGTCAAACTCTCTAAATCTCTTTTCTTTACTAAGTTAGATTTGTCACAAAGGGCTATTGGCAAGTCCCCTTGACAGATCGTATCAAAGCCACTCACTGCTTTTTCTACTCTTCGTGGTCTTTTCCAATTGGAATTTTATGCCATTTGGACTAGTAAACGCACCTGCCACCTTTGTGCATATTTTATCACATCGTTCCGATGTCATTGCCTATATCGATGACATTTGTCTTTTTAGTGACTCATGGGATGAACATTTTCGTGGATTGAACACATTATTGTCCACTTTACTTTCGTATAACTTAACGGCTAAACCATCTAAAGCATATGTTGGTTTTCATGACATATCATTTTTAGGTCACCGTGTTGGTCACGGTCTTTTACATACTGAGGACAGTAATATTTCTAAAATCCTGAATATCACAATACCTAAGACTAAGAAACAAGTAAGGAGTCTCTTAGGTCTAATACAATTCTATGGGAGATTCATCCCTCATTTATCGACCATCACTGCACCTTTCTCTACTTTGTTAACGAAGGGCGCAGCTAACATGATTCGGTGGTCGCAAGAACATCAAGTCACGTTGGATATCATTAAATCATACTTTTCTAATGCACCTGTCTTACGGTTACCTAATGCGGACCTATCTTTCATTTTCCGCAGCGATGCGTCAAATTTCGGCATAGGCGGCGCATTACTTCAAGAATACTCAGGTACATTGCATCCTGTCATGTACGTGTCCAGGAAACTTACTTCTACAGAAAAGAATTACTCTGTCCTGGATAGGGAGCTCTTGGCTCTAGTCTGTTCTATAACTAAACTTCAACGTTTTTTTGCTGGGCGCACATTTTATTGTAGAGACAGACCAGCGTGCTCTTACTGCTCTAAAGAACAGAGACGTGAAGTCATCAAGATCAACCAGATACGCAATCGCTCTACAACCGTAAAGTTTTACGATATGAGCAATACCTGGATCGCAGAATGTTTTAGCAGACATCCTTTCGCGGTGTCCTTCTGAATCAAGCGAGATTCTACGCCCTATGAAAAGTGACGCTCTGCACGAACGTTTTCCTTAGTTTATGACTCATTGCTAAATTAACTATACGTCGTTCAGCGACAATATTGTGATGAACTTTTTTCGTTCGCTGGTTGTGTGTCTGCGTGTACATTTCCTAGGATTAGCATTTACATTTTGACGTTGAAATAATATGAACTTAAAAAAAATTGGACTAGTGTGTGAATATAACATTTAACAGTGATAACATTTTAAGTCAAGCGTAACTTTGAGAAGTATTGACTGTTTTCTAATATAACATTGCAACTTCGTCACTTTAATTAATAGTGAACTCAGTGTGAATTAATAACATTTTAAGGCCATGGACGCTATGCTTAAACTATTACTTAATCACATTTAATTATGTTTTAATATTTAATATGTTTTATAGCAAATAGATTATTTCTAGTTCATAGCGCTAGTAATTTTCACGCATAACTTCGGTAGCATATCACCACTCATACTTATTTAGTACTGCTAAGTGTGTTGATTACTTCGCATGTTTTATTTCCATTCTTTTTCATTTTTAACTCATCGTTTTGATGCATTCATATTTCATTTTATTTCAATTCATTTATTGACATTTTTTCTTTCTGTTAACATATTATTTTTGTTTCATCGTCCTTATTACTTTATGTTATCTAGTGATGTCACATTTGCCGCATCTGGTTTATAGTGGTTGTACATTTGCTTACATTGCAGTTTGTTTCTTTGAGTTGATTTCGCTTTCATATTTATTCTGGCACTAGTAATATTTTTGTTTAGGATATTTATATTGATTTTATGTGTAGATGTTAATTTGATTTACTTCTCCGCGGTTATTCAAGTAAAAAAATATAATAGAATTATTATTTTTTTTCGCGGGGTATAAGGTAAACTGCTGCGTCCTTTTTAGGTCCTTAACAGTAGTAAAGTAGACATGAGTCTGACTTCTATTAAGAGGGTACGCATCAACATATGTGGTAAGAATATATTTATAATTTGAATTCATCGCGCACGGAAGCGCACATATTTGTGCGATAGTATTTTGCGTTTTGTTTCTAAACAGTAGATGACGCAGTAACCTCAGAGAGAGATGTAATGGCTGGTTTAGAAGTCAGACGTTGGTCTGTTCGTTCGAGCCCTAGATTGGGGGTAAACTTCTGTTGATTTCTATTGGATACGGCCTTCCAAGTGGAAGCTATAGCCATGAGATTTTCACAGTAAGTTTTGAATCAAATGAATATAAATGTATATGACGATTTTTCGTCATAATGTATCTAGTCAGTACACTCAGTTAGGATGTACTGAAATGGATTCAAGATAAAGAGAAGTTGTGGATCCAGCCTGTTATTCTTTCAAGTATGTGCCGCTTGAAAGAACTGTATTACTAAAGTAAATACAAAAGATGAAATATATTTATTCGCCGTCCTACGGAATTACGGCAAGATGTTGAGAGGTCAATCAAATTGTGGACTTAGGATTTAAAGTTCACTGATTACTATGATGCCTCAATTACAATGGTCGGATATCCTTTATTTATATTGTTGATGAGCCCAATTTGAAGATGGGACTTTCTTTGATGAATTGCATACCTCGTGACCATAAGATGTACGTCTGTCCTTGAGAGGTCAGCCGTTATAAAATTATAAGTCATTCCAGCTCATAATCTAAATTTGCCTGATCATCCATGAACATTGATGCTGTATTTACAATGTCCTGTCGTATGTTAATTAATATGACTGTCATGAAACTACAGTTTTGAACAATGATATATATTAACATTGCTGCATGTTTATTAACCTGCTAACCGTCAAATGACAGAGGATGTGTAATCTGTCCGTCTCAACGTACGTCCAAGTTATTGTTAAATAAACCTGTGTGTGTAAAGTAACCCAGGAGTTCCAGTATGCTTCATTTGGCACTGGCATTGGTTGACGTGCCCTGTTTGTGTTCCTGTTGCCTGATCGCCACACAACTTAACTACATTCGCGTATCAGCACAAAGTAGTAGCCATCCACCGCCAAAAACACTGGTGGCAAGTATATATATATATATATACACACACGAGGGGGAGTCAAAAAATAACCTTAATATGGCAATAAAAAGTCAAAATCACGTAGTAGACGGATGTACTGCAGATATGTTATGCCCTCCCGCTTGATATACCAGTGCGCGCAGGCCCGTCGTCCTGATGGGAAGGATGACGTCAACAAACCATAGCCAAGATGGCCGCCCCCTTGGAAACAAGCACGAGAGAAGATTAGCGAGCAGTTATCCGTTTCGTGGGTATTGAGGGTGAGAAACCAGCAGACATTCATCGGAGGATAAGGAGGCAGAATGGGGACGCTTGTGTGTCGCTTCAGCAGGTTTATGAGTGGCAAATGAAGTTTAAAAGTGGGTTGTCAACTGTGACTGATTGTCACAACGCTATTTTGTGGTTGCTTGCTTGTTAGTGACAAGGCAATCCGATCGGAAGCCGATGGAAATAGCCGAACGACAGGTCATGTGACCATCGGAAATTCGGTCGCCAAGGGTTTGAGCGCGAGAGATTCATTAATGATTGGACTGCCGTCCCGTTTGGACGATATTCAATGCCAGCTTGATGCTGCCCATATTTCAGTGAATATCTTGAAAAGCGTCAGCCAGATTAGTCTTACTTTTGGTGATATTCATGCTAGGGAAGTGATTATTTGCTCAGTGATGATGATTTTTGTGTAAGCTGAGAATTGGTTGTACGTACTTTTGATAGTCGTTAGTACCATGTTGGTTCGCCGCTACATTGAGCGGAGTTCACCGTAGGAGTTAGGTTAGCCATATTGCCCTGTCTTGCATAATTGGTATTATATGTTCATTCCCTGTGGCGGCATTTTATATAATGTATTTTGCATTTCATTATGCAGTGTGTAGGCCAAGTTATAAATAATTGCTAATTAAAGGTTAATATTTTTTTTTTTAGAAAGCGTTATCGTTCTTTGTGTCACCCATGGTTGTATAGTCATAACCTTAGTTGACACGAAGCCAGATTATGTGTCGATAGTTAAATCTGTACAACAACAGTGGGTAAAATGCCCTAGTGGTGAGAGGGTTAGCCAGCTATCACCGTCCCGCACCATAGTTTAAATAGTGTTTGTGATATCATGGTACTCTGTCCGATTTTTTTGAGCCTAGAAGTCTCTTGTGACCATTTTTTCTTGGATGTATAAGTTTTGTATCGGCTCATATTGGCACATTTTGGAAAGCATTCTTCTTCTTCTTCTTCGATCCTTAACCACCGACCGTCAAAGCAGTCAGTGGCCATCACGCCTAGTGGCGTCTTGTAGGGCAACAACAAATTGATTCCACTTTGCACGGTCGGTGGCCATCCTTCGTACAGTGCCCCAACTCTGGTTAATTCTTTGCATCTCAGCCTCCACAGTCCTCCGCCAAGTTGTTCTTGGTCGGCCTCTCTTTCGCTTTCCTTCAGGGGTCCAAAGCATAGCTGTTCTTGTGATGGCATCGGGGTCTCTTCTGAGGACATGACCAACCCAGCTCCACCGTCTGCCAGCTATGATGGTGTGCATGTCCTCTTGCTTGCTACGAGTAAGCAGATCTTGGTTGGTGATGGTATTCGGCCAAAAAAATGCGGTGAATTTTTCTTAGCATGTTGTGTGAAAAGAGACAAATTTTGACATTTCATTCTCTGTGACTCTCCAGCATTCCGCACCATAGAGAAGCACAGAAAGCACGCAACTCTGGTATAATCTTAATTTTGTGCTTGTGCTGTATTGGGAGGACTTCCAGATGTTATTTAGGCTAAAGAAGGCTGTTCTTTGGATAGCATTGTATACCGGCTATTTGTTTACTTCACGTTTTGAAAATGTTTACAGCAGTGTTACATTTCGTCTAGGCAGCGTTGTGAGTGTTGAGCGATTCGATTTAGGTCAGTTGCAAACCAGCCCGCGGTATTTAACCTGGATTGTTAAGTGGGGCATAGTTTAGTGCGGCGTGTTGACAAATCGGCCAGCATTATTCAGGTGTGAAATTAAGCTGCGTTGTAGTTCTGAAAGTGTTGTGCAAGTACACATTTTGTTTAGATTTCTCTTTTCATATGATATGTCTGCTAGAATGGCCAGCACAGTAGGGTAGAAATTGTCAAGCAGTGTTGTTAGACATACTACAAGGTAGACTTCGCAAGTGGAGGCTATAAAGCTTGTGCTCCCAGCGAAGCAGGTGACTTTGACGGTTGCAAAGTTGGATAGTTCAGGTTTGGTGTTAGTCCTTTTTAGGGCTAGTAATCGTGTGCTTGACTGTGCGTGTCGGCATAGGTTACCGTCATAGTAGGTTGCTGTTGTTTTCTTTTTGTAGAACTTTGTTACGATGGCTTCAGCAATGTACATGTGTATGTAGGTATACGTGGCTCTTAGAAAAGACTGGAGCACGCGGGCTTCTGTGTTCGCAAGGCGACTACTATCGTGTACAGACT
This sequence comes from Oreohelix idahoensis, assembly GCA_024509875.1. NCBI lineage: Eukaryota > Metazoa > Mollusca > Gastropoda > Stylommatophora > Oreohelicidae > Oreohelix > Oreohelix idahoensis. Next base: position 108,121 of record JAMPIV010008839.1, read on the forward strand.
GCCTATTGAACAAGCATACCTGAGACAGAGTGCGGCTCACCTGGCACATATGTGGGAGTATGCCAGTGCAACCTGCCCTTGATAGTACCTAATGATGCACTGTTGATTTGTCGACCTTTGAGATGTGACGTCACCTACCTGCAGTACTTGTTTTCGTCATCTACTGCAATGTTTACATGCTGAGACAGTACGTTGCTTACCTGCAGTACTCGTTATCTGAGGTCAGACGTGGCCTGTCTTACTGACGTGATGCCGGCTCCTGAGGACTGCTGACCTGCTGATGTGACTGTGATCTGCTGCTCCGATGATAGAAGCTCGTGATTGCTGCCTGGACTATATTGTCATTAACATTTTTCGTACGCCATATACGACTTTGTGTTGAAGGACTCTGACTTATTTGCCAGGATTATATCCCGGCCGGCCTCACACTGCGACTACGCCTGACGGTATCGCTGCAGGAGAACGAGTGATACGGAAAAAACCGGCGGGTAACAATCGACGAGGTGGCTGGAGAATTGAAGATCAGTCATGGTTCGGCGCACCACATCATTTACGACGTGCTGCAATATCACAAAAGTCTCCGCTAGGTGGGTACCAAAACAACTCACCCCCGAACTGAAAGAACGTCATGTGGATGTTTGTGAAACACTGTTACGACGTTAGGAAGCTGAAGAAGATGGCGCTCTACACCGCATAGTCACTGTTGATGAATGCTAGGTCCACTACTTCCAGCCAGAGACTAAGCGAGCCAGCATGGAGTGGCGACATTTATCATCGCCGAAAGCAAAGAAGTTCCGGCCAGCAAATTGATGCTTACGCTCTTCTGGGACTGTAAAGGCCCAATCCTGGAACATTACATGCCCAGGAGACTCACTATCAACAGAGAATCATACTGTGATCTGCTGCAGAACCACTTGAAACCTGCAATCAGGTCAAAACGTCGCGGCGTGCTCAGTTCTGGTGTGTTGTTACAGCATGATAACGCGCGGCCGCACACAGCTCGTGCGACAGTAACGAAAATCAAGAATTTGCGTTTTGAGTGTCTTCCACATCCTGCATATTCACCAGACCTCGCACCGAGTGATTATCATGTGTTTGGACCCCTCAAGGAGGCACTCGGTGGCAAGAAGTTCAGTGCGGACGATGAGGTAAAAGAGGCGATGCATACATGGCTACGCAATCAGTCAGAAAAGTTTTTTTTTCTCGCGCAATCCAGGCATTAGTGCAGCGCTGGCACACCTGCATTGAACGCGGTGGGGTCTATGTTGAAAAGTGATTAACTGCTTTCATTCCTATTTGTGCATATTCTGTTAATAAAAAAATATTAAGGTTATTTTTTGACCTCGTATATATATACAAGGTCTGTCCGGAAAGTAATGAGACTGATTTTCTTGGGCCAATCAGAAGGGCCGGGTGGCGGAGTCTCCAGGCATGACGGTTGGTGGGGGATGTTAGGTAAACGATAGATTTCTCGTCAGTTGGCTCTGAGCTTTTACAGAGTGCGGATCGCTTGCGAAGTGGACAGCTGTTTGACCGTCACGTAATGGTCAAAATGCAGAGGATTGTCGAGCAGCGATACGCGATAAAGTTTTGTGTACAACTTGAAAAATCCGCGACCGAGACGCTTGCTATGATACAGAAAGCCTACGGGAAGGATGCTTTATCGAAAGCACAAGTGTTTCGGTGGCAGAGCTCTGAGTGGCACACTACCGAGTCTCCTCGACCAAAGAAGGTTCGAATGAGCAAATCGAAGATGAAATCGATGCTCATTGTCTTTTTTTTTTACTCTAAAGGTGTTGTCCATAAGGAGTTTTGTACCACCTGGACAAACGGTCAATGCTGCATTTTACGTGGAAGTGCTTAAACGGCTGAAGAACAGAGTCGCGCGCGTCCGACCGGAGATGGCCAACACCTGGGTTATTCACCACGACAATGCGCTGGCTCATGCGTCCCTGTTAGTGAGAGAGTTTCTGGCGAAACAAACCGTGGCAACGCTGCCTCAACCTCCCAACAGCCCGGACTTGGCCCCGGCTGACTTCTTTTTGTTTCCCAGGCTCAAATCCAGCTTGAAATGACACCATTTTGGGACTGTTAAAAACGTGCAAGCTGCCGTGACGAGTGCTTTGAAAGAGATCCCCGTTCAAGACTTCGAGGCGAGCTACGACGCGTGGCAAAACCGCTGGCAACGGTGTATTGATGCTCAAGGATGTTATTTCGAAGAATTTTAAGTGTATGTAAGCATGTCTTGAAATAAACCAATTTTATGGAATCAGTCTCATTACTTTCCGGACAGACCTTGTATATATATATATATATATATATATATATATATATATATATATATATATATATATATATATATATATATATATATATATAATATATATATATATATATATATATATATATATATATATATATATATTCTTCTTCTTCTTCTTCCGTCCTTAGCCACCGACCGTCAAAGCAGTCAGTGGCCATTACGCCTAGTGGCGTCTTAGGGCAACAGCAGATAGGTTTTCTTTGCCATTGTTTCCCATCACGCCTATTGGCGTCTTTAGGGCAACGGCAAATCAATCCATTTGCTGTTGTTTCCGTATATATATATATATATATATATATATATATATATATATATATATATATATATATATATATATATATATATATATATATATATATATATATACACACACACGAGGATGAGTCAAAAAGTAACCTTAATATTTTTTTATTAACAGAATAAGTCATAACATTAAAGTCATAATAGAACTGTGACTAGATAGAAAAACAACAGGGCACTTTTGAGAGACTAATTTTTAAATTAATTTTTTATCTTTTTGTTGTTTTTATTCGTTTTTAAAATTGTAATTGTTTGTTTCTTTGGCGGGTTTTTTTTTTTTTTTTTTTTTAATGGGAGAGCACATACACATACATTCACATAATTTTACAGTTTTGATTTACGGTACTATATTTGGACTGAGTGGAAAGGGGGTTAGTGGGGTAGAAGATACTAAATTTAGATATGATTTTACTACATAATATATCCTAATTATAACACATCAAGGGTTGAACGGGATACCTAATCTTGAAAAAAAAAACAAAGCTTTCTTCGTCGTAACATGCCCAAAGAAAGTGAATGCTTCCTTCTAATGTGAGCAGTAATCTTTGTTTGTGCAATAGCTTCTTTCATGACATGCTCATTACTGTTTTTTTAATGCCCATGGTATTCTGAACATTTCTTTCCTGTAAAATCCCATCTCTGTGGGCCCGAGGGCTTACCCCACTACTGCAATCAAAGCCAACCTTTGTCAATAATGTCGTAAAAGACGATTAACGTAGTTTTTGCATGGGTCCGGCCGCCTCATCATGTAAATTAAGCGGCTGCTAAAAGTACTTTTGCATGGGCACATAGATTGATTTGGTTCAAGATTCCTGCAAAGGGGGAATCTGCAGTGAGGGTTGTATGCTTCTCATTAACTAAATAAAACAAATAATAATAAAAATAAATACACGACACTAACACCCGCGACTTTAAGTCGTTTTTATTTGCGACTGTGGTGCTGATTTAGCGTCAAATTATTCATTATGCAATGTTTTCCTTATTCGCTATGTGATTTTTTTCTTTCAGTATGCAGGGTAGCGCTAAAAATACTTATTCGTCATAGTCTGGGAAAGATAATAAGATTAGCAAAAGCTAATATTAATTATTGCACATCACGCCGGAATTTATAAATCACGTTTGGCTTCCTTTTTTTGTGAATTCCTTAATGCTGGGAATATTATTCTTCCCAGGTTCTGCATACATTCTATTATGGGCATATTATGGCGCGTTGTTGACAAAATACTGAAGGTCGCACACATTTTATATTAATGCCATACCTCTGCCTTGTTTTACGCACTCTTTCAAACACAGCAATTTAAATGGCATCAGGTATGCAATGTGCTTTAAATAAGGAATGAGGATAACCCAGTGTTGCATTTATTATATGTAGGCGTAGGCTAAATGTTGGACCTGCACAAGTGTAGATCTAGTGGTTATTACAAAGAGTGGAGTAAAAGTGTCAGGGCTTTGGAATGTCTCAAAGGAACAGTAAATATTGGAGAGCATACTGCCAAAAATCTCCGATTGCAGAGGACATCAGTGCACTGACTGAAGAAAACGAGCAGTAATAACCAGGCTTAGGCTTACTACCATCTTCATGGGCTTGGCCTTCGGTGCAAAGTTGCCGGGATCGAATTCTGGTAGCGTCATGTTCCAGTATACCCAGCTGTAAATAGGTAGGCCCTATGTGAAAGCTCCTGAGTTATGGAAGGCAAAGGCAGCGAGAAAGGGACCTAGTATGGTGATCTTTGGAACTACCAGTTGAATTAAGAAGAGGGGACTTTTTTTAAATCCAAGCCCACGTTATTAGGGTTTAGATTTGTTACCCTTACTCCTCATTGTGTCTCAGAATTTTTTTTTTAGGCCTTATCTAACACGTGGCCCACTATTCTTCAGTTCATCGGTACTACCTTTACCGCCATCTCAAGAAAATTTGGTATGGATGTTAGAGCAGAAAATGACAGTCAACAGGTGGAATCGCAAGAACTATAAAAAATGAATGGACAAGAACTAGAGACAGTGACCCATGTCAAAAAACAAAATATAGGAACCAAAGTTAGTGATGAAGGACCAAAGAGTAAGGACAGCACAAACAACTAATACTAGCCAAACTGACACCAGTCTTGAAAGACAAAAATAAAACGCTTTAAAAAAAAATCCAGATTCCTAATGCAGATATTGCAGGAAATTATTGATATAGTGAAAACAGTAACAATGTAGAAGCAATGGTCAGCTTGAAGAAACTAACTTTTCCAGAATGCACCAAAGTAAATGGGATAGTTTTGAAACTAATGAATAGGTTCAAATAATGTTAATAACTGCAGTAGAAAGATGCATATCAGAGATGAAAAGAATAGCCTAAGCCAAAGCAGAATTTTAAAAAAATAATGGAAAGTATTCTCTGCAACAAATCTTTGGCAGTGGAAGTAAGAGAATTCTTCAATGTGAATACACCTGATCCTGTCATATGGACAAACAAGATAATCCTAGGAAGACTGAGAGTTGTGGTTTTACAGAAAAATGTTAAGGAATATCTTGGATGGCTAAACAGAACTATTGTCTTCAAGGAGACAGGTGCACAATGAGTGTATTACTCATGTTTGAAGGAGGCAGTTCACTTTCATTAGAAAAGCTGGAGTGCATTGTGAGAACAGGAAAAATTAATGGACAATAAATAGAAGACATCAAAGAGAGAAGGTACTGGACAGTTTAACATAATGTCATACAAAGTTAACAACAGAAAAGGTTAAAAGTACTGGGGACAGAAGTTATGGAGAGACATGATCACTTATATCAGATGGAATGACACGTGAAGAAGAGATACTTCTCACCAAGAAAAAATAATTGATAATTTTCAGAACTGGCCAATGCAGACATAAATACCATCTGTTCAGTAAGTTATAAATTGGACAAATAAATGTCCATATGGAGAACAAAAGCAAACAATAGAACATGCTCCAAGAATGCCAGCTCCACAACAGAAACATGCTAAAATCATGGTTGCCATCAGGTCCCTTGTGGAAGAAAGTGTATAGCATTAGCAATGAGGGAAATCTGAGACAGACTGTCCCAGTTTATGAGAGGGGGTATAGTTAGAGCAGAATAGCTCAGGCAAAAACAGCATTCTATAAAATGAAGAGTATTTTATGCAACAACTTTGTCAATGAAGTAAGAAAGAGAGTTCTTGAGTGTTATTTAGAACCAATCCTGACATATGGGAGTGAGTCATGGACAATTAGTAAACAAGTAGCAAAGGCACTTGAGGTCACAGAGATGTAGTTTTACAGAAGAATGTTAAAAATACCATGGACAGCCAAAAAGAGAAGACAAAGAGAGCAAATGCTGGACAGTTTGACATCGTGGCATGGGACGAGGTCAACAACAGAATTGATAAATAGTACTGAAGACAGGAAGTTGTGGAGAGGCATGATCACCTATGCCCCTAAGCATTGTACTTGAAGAAGAAATCAGGACATTGGGAGACTTTATTACTGAAAAATTTCTTGTAACCTTAACTCTTTGACTCCAGACCAACGCTCTGAGCGTTGCAAAATTCAACGCGCCATGCCAGAGCAACGCTCACAGCGTGGTTTTTAGTTTGTCACGAATAAACCCTAAAAATTGTCCGTTTTATGCTGTTCATATATTAAAACTCGTAGAATGACTTCCGCTACTATTTAAACAACTAATTTGACTAGTTAATAAGCACATGTGCGTGTTTTGACGTTATTATCACAATTTTTGTGAAGATTTGCGTGTTTGCGTTTTTCGTTGTTATTGCTAGAGAAATATGTCACGCTTTATATTTACATTTTCTAAGTCTCCTAAGCAAATAACTGTGTCAAACTACTTTGAAACATTGCTGACATTGATGATCATTGTTTGGTAGTCACAGTTTGTTGTCAAAATACGGAATCTGTGCAGAAAAGCTAGACATACTAGATTTAGTTGATGAGTGGGCGTAGTCATATTCTGGCCGATCAAAAAACAACAAAACTAGACCTACCGTAACATCTAATCACTAGTTCTTGGTAGAAGATGAAGCTAGGGATACTATTAAAACATTAAACAAGAGTTTAAAAGTTTTTATATGACATTATTCTTCTTTATTTGTTTGAAAATTACGTAATGCACGATTGCATAATTTAATTTTTTCTTACAAAGGACCACAGAAAAACTGGTGTGAATAACATTAAATGCACTAATTGTGGCCATAAGCATGTTTTTTTTTACTTTGTATATGGATTAACTTGACGTTTGAAGACTAAAAAGAAAGTTTTATTGTCTACAACAGTAATTTGTCTTTGGTAAGATCGTTTTCTACAGTCAACTTTTTAGCGTTTTTCAATTTTACATGCAAAATGTTTTAAGTATACCGAACATACTTGTGTCTTATACTACCAAAGACATTATATATTACAATTCTCTATCAATTTCCCTACAGTTTGGTATATAATAAGTACATGTTCAAAGGAAAATTCACAAACAAAATTTAGACTGAAAGATGAACAAAAATTTTAAGACTGAAAGAATAATACCTTCACTCTATAAAATTCTGCCCACAAAAAAGTTTGGCACAGCGTGCAAAATAACTCTGGAATGAAAGAGTTAAAAATATGTCATGTGTCTTAAATAGTGGCCCTAGAGAGAGCAGCCACATTTACCAATCCTGTGACCTTTGAAACAAGCTCATGTAAACACTACTCCTTTTGAAACTGGATTCCTCAGAAAATTTGAGGGGAAAGTCGATCGTCAGTGAGACCATTTTCATTTAAAGGCGTTCTCCGTGCTGTGGGACAGTAGAGCTAAGAAAGATCACTAGTGAGAGTTTTAGTTGAAAATGGATTAGATTTAACTGACCAAACGCGCGCTCTTAAGATAAAAAGAACTAAGCATTGAAAGCATTAATTCTTCAGATGAAGGAAAATACCCACAATCCCAATAATTAGAACTATACTAAGTTCAGTCACATCTGCTATCATACAAGTGGAGAAAATTGTAATATGAGGTTTCTTCTTAGGAGGAAAAGAAGGAAACGAATTATACACAGAGTCATACAAAGAAACCGAGGAGATCCATGCATTTAAGAAGCTCACCATGGATATGGAGAGGGTCTCAGCCCCCAACATTCCTTCTAGTCACCAGATCTGATCTTTCACCTCACAAAATGGAGGAAGTCATGAACTGCACCATGCTGGCAGGTTCATCTGGATAGAACCAAAAGTCACAAATAACTGAGGGCAATGTCCTAGTACTGGTCATTTCAATGACCTGTCCCACAAGTTTACACCGAAGATATTGACAACATTCTAATACACAGATGGATGAACGTAGAGATGCCAATTCGAATATAAGGAGAACAGAGCTAGGAAGAAACATGCCCACTGGAAAGTAAAGAGAAAATCCTGGCATCAAATTGCCAAATCGAAACTACCCACAACAGGAGCCCGTGCAGGGCTCCATGCACTGCAAGAAGATCAACCCACAAACAGGGTGATTTTTGCCATTCCTTCACTTAGCCATCACTTACACGTCACAACCATCTTCTCAGATGAATGGAGTTTAAGGGATTGCAAATGGCCACAATCCAAGAGATAGTACACCCCTGGATATAGATCAAGGCATGGTTTTTAATTTTACTAAACATTTCATACTCATGTGGTATATCATTCACTGCCTGGTTGCCCCAACTGGGTTAAAATCCTGAGTTTTGCCCATTCTACCTGGGGTGTGAATGGATCGTGTATGAAGGCAAGCGCTCTCTTGATAACAAAACGGCCCATAAAGAACTTTTTTCTTCTTCGATGAAAAAAAACAGTGCACCAAGAAGATTTCCTTTTTTATCAGTCAGTTTTAGAAAGGTAACACCAGATCACTACCAAGCTATAGTCTGGAAGCAGTGGAAACACAGATTTTAGCATTGACATGCCAATGATACCTCGCATATTTATCTGCACCTATCCAGAATGCGATCATTTTATGGGAGGCATTTATAAAGGATCCTACCTGTTGCATGGGGGTTTTGTTTTTGTTTTTTGAACCACTGTTGGAGACACGACCTCAAACCTCTCCCGTCGAAACTTTCCCAATTTCATTGCAACACAATCGCAGCGAGGCTGTTATTTGTGACTGGCCTATGGTTTATGAATCAGAGTTCAAATCTCTATGAGCCATCTTCTCCCTAATAGTCTAGAAACCACAATTCTGCAATTTACCATTAGCAAACAGAAAGTTAGGTGGAAACGTCATTTTGATGGGCCAGGGATGGCATATGATGATGGCTAGTAAAGATGAATACCTCAATATTCAATAAGATTAACTTTTAAACCCCCAGAATATTACCATTCACCAGTGGCATCAATTGTTCACAGACCAGCATTTAACTTAGCCAAAACTGTAAACAACACCTAATTAAAATCATGTTAAAATGTAAATGAGGAGTGAGTTAAAAAATGGTTGGTATATAAACTATACAATACATTTTAAAAATATTCATTGATCCCAATTTACATACATTATTTATGGTTATGAAGATATCATTAATGGTGTAAGATTGGGGGTAGTCCAAACATCGTGACTCAGTTACAAGTTATGTGTTAGATCACACTCACTAGCAGATAGACAGATCATCCTTGGTAGGGCTATGAGAACAATTGAAGATGTAAACAATGGCCTGCAATTGTCCTTTCTTATCTGACCTATCTACCACCGCTCATGTTAAAAATAAATAAAACTGTTTGGCGATAATTAGGGTGAAGTTTAGATAAGAAAATATTCCCAAATCACTATAATCAATTATTGAGACACAAGAGGTAAATCATAAGCCAGTAAAAAGACAAGCAAATCAACAGGAGTCTGGAGTAGAGATAAAGTTAGAACAGAAGCACGTCAACTCTTAAAAACGCTGGGTGGGTTTTTTCTCATGTTAATACTTTTTTTTTCTTCAATAGGATTTTTAGGCGAAGGGACAACCCGTTCACCTGACGCAAGGTCTGATTGGGTTTATATTTAGGGCATAAGTCCAAATAAGAAGACCAATGCAGTCTGAAATAAAGTTTGTTTAGTGATGTTGTTAACAGAAGTTTAGTTTGGCTCGAGTATACAGTAGTTTAAAGTTAGTTGCATCCATGATATTTAAAGTTTAGTTTTTTTTTTTATTCCGTACTCCGCAAATACTCGAGGCGAATCTCAGTTTTATTCTTAAATGTCTAACCAGACATTGATTTAGTGAGTATCCCCCTTTTTTCTTGTACAGAGACAGGTGACCCCACGCCATCAGGCAAATACTCGCCGATTTCGCGGAGGTACCCATTAGAGCTGGGTCGGCTCAGGAGCCGCCAATCCCTGTCGACGACACACCTTCAAATGTCCTCTCAGCCAGGTCTCAGTTTAAACCATCCAAATCCCGGACTAACGAACAATCCTCCAAATGACTCGCCCGGTATGCACCTGAATCACCCATTCCCAGAGCTGTGTATGAAACCACGAAACGCAACGCGGCACCTAAAATGTAATAGTAAAGTTAAAAAAAGTTGAAAAGGACATTAAATGAGGAACTAATGAAAAAATACAAATGGGGCAGCATAAAAAAAAACTGTAGTTCAACAAATGGCCCTCAGAAATAGATCTCCCATTACATGCCCCTGGAAAAATCAGGCCTGAATACAGCCTCGTCGTTTTTTTTTTTAAGAGCTCAGAATCTCATGAACGGTTTAATATGCAAGCTTAGTGAGGATATCCAGGAAGAGCCATATGCAAACAAAGCTGAAAAACCCATACCAGATGTCGTACAGATGTTTTAGATGTTAAGAAAATAAAGAGAACACAGAGAGGTCAAGCTGTGTAGTTTCTCTGAATTCAAATAGTTTGAAGCTGATGAATTCTCAGGGTCCCTAATCCGCCACCTCTATGATCTACTTGTGTAAAATAGGCCACAGGATGTGTCTGTTTGAGTGGTCTAGGGAAAGAGTGTAAGAAGATGACTGAACAAAATGCCAAACAGACATAACTCAATAATATTAAAAGAAGCAAGACTGGTTATAAAGTTGGGTTATGAATCATAGTTATAAGTTAATATATATAATCAGGAAAATAAACCTGACCTCAAACTCTTTTTGGCCAGGGAATTTTAAAAACAAAACAAACAACTTGTTGGTTACGTCCTATAAATAAATAAATGTTTGAATCTTTGTCCCAAAAAATTCACCAAACCAAAGTCACCAGAAGAAAAAAACAAGTTCTCTCACAGGTCGGTTTATGAACATATTTGAACTCTAACCAATGTGTGGAAGGTTTGTTTTTTAAACTCAATCTCAGAATATACAATCATAAGTATGACTGTTCTGATTATTTATGAATTGACAACATGAAACGGTCAAGTGCCTGAAAAACTGACACTTATCTATAATAATATTGATTCTGTTGTAGCAGCTCCAGAAGGTTTAGGTTCACCACATCTAGTACTGCTGACTGGAAAAGAAGTTACGAGGGTAGCTGCCTTCTAATTGACGAGCAAGACCACTACAAATAACTGTCTACTCCAGTTCTCTTAGGAACATCTATTGGTATGGTGAAATAGTTCTGAAACAAGATCGAAATTCCTACCCTACTAATCACTGTTCTAAAAACTATATATTTTCATGCACAACAAAATACATAATGATCACTGATTTCATACACGTGGGCTGAACATGGCCCCAAACCTTTATTTTTCCTAAACCACAGTCCATTCCTGAGTTTTATATCTTATTCTTCTCAATAAGTTTTCAAAACCACATCTATCAAGTAGTGATGGCCTTCCCCCAAAAATCAGTAGGTGAAGGCATTGACCATGACCGTTTCATGTTATTTCTTTTCTAACAAACAGATTAAAGCATGTTGTAACAGGCCATTTTGAACACTGTGGGGCATCCCCAACCACTATCAGTGATATATCACGTTACTTACCAGTCGAATCCTTTGAAAGGCCAATGCCGAACAATATACATATTTACATACCGTTCCCATAAACTGCCCTTAGTCACCTATATAAACTGCATATGGCAACCAACGTATGTTTTCAATTCTTACACACAGCTACTAAACATGCTTCTACGTTGTCTTCGTAATCTTTCAAATGCAAAATGTCGCACTCAATTTTTTGGCGGCAAACACACACTTTGTGTGACTACATGGCTTAATAATTAACAATAAAAAACAAAAAAAGTTTTCTCTTAACCCCAAATCAATGAAAAATACACAATAGTTACACAGTTGACTATGAATCATTGGGTAGTTCGATTCCTCTAACGTCCAGAACAGTAAAGGCATTGGTCCACATTATGCATTAACCAGCTGCTCACACAATTTGACTAAGATCACGACTCAATTTTCAAAAGGCTGTCTATCCTAACTTGAAGTTACATTTAACTCCCTTAGCCTTTCCCAACCCCCCCAGCCAATCAAATCGTGCGTAGAGAAATTCAACTTTTACCACACGCAAAGCCAAAATGAGCTGTCGCAAGTGAGTTGGCTTTGTCTGTCCACAAATTTTCTTTCTACTAAATTTCTGTTATTAAGTGGGGTCTATATTAATATTGAACGTGATTATAAACCCTACTCTGTCTCTTATCATCCTAGATAGGTTTATAAATTACTTTTGTATCACGTTTTCATCTTTGAATTTTTTTTATCTAAGATATTCCAAACCTAAAATACATCTTCTTATTCAAGTTATTTTTTTTATTGGTTAATTTTGTATTGAATATATATTAACAAAGACATTGCTACAATTCAAACACATCCTTTTTATTTACACTCTTATTTCTGATAGAATATATAATATAAGTTTTCCTTTTTCCGCCCCTTATAGATCCTTTGTTTCAGTATCACTTTCCTCCACCCCATCTCTCCCCTTATTACAAGGCAGGATCAAGTGGCACGCTGCCTAACTCTGCAACGTCTTTCTAAATATTGGTACGGGTAGTAGACTGTTGCGGTTTAAAGGGGACGGGTAACTTATTATGCGCTTTTCTCATCAAAAGAAAATTCAAAATCCAACTAAGCTC